>JARFJB010000665.1:0-7500 GCA_036346205.1 Vesta saturnalis
ATATAATCCTAGTCAACAACAAAGCTTATTTATTTGTATATTTTAATAAAACAAAAATAATATCTGGACTAATTTCAGGAAAATAATACATACATAAATCTTTATTTGCTTATTTAAAAACTTTGCAAAATTGTGTACACTATTTACAATTGTGTATCTACTGTCTCTCCTTTCTTACTCCACCTGCACTGTCTTCCTCCCCCTCGTCTCCTCTCCCATTAGCTGTTTTCTTCTTTTCCATATTTCTTCCATCTAATCCATTCCCTTCCCTTTTCCCCAATAGGTGGTAGGCATGTATACTCCATGCCAGCCGGGCAGGTACCACCACCCTTACCATGGGCTCCTTAATATTGGGTCTCCGATTTTCTGAGCTCGGTTACCTTTTCCATCATCCTTAATCTATTCTCATCCTTATTCTTCCTTCTCGCCCTCACTGTCTTCCTATCGGATTAAAAGTCCCAAATTAAAAAATAAGATGGCTGTGGTTTCTAGGGTTATAAATTCCGGACGTAAAATCCTGCCCCACTCGGATGTCCGGGAGGGCAGGGCCCAAGCGACCTCGGTCATCGAAAGTATCAACTTTCTGATTCACTACTGCAACATCCGCGGTATCAGGTCTAATCTTAATGCTATTCACCAACATCTTGAACAATTACAACCTGATATATTGTTTCTATCTGAAACACAAGTCTCCTCTGAAAGCTCCGAGTCACCCGACTTGCAATTTCCTCAATACCATCTTCACTCTAACTTTCGATATAAAGGAGGCGTATGTGCGTACATCAAGGACAGAATTGCTTGCAAGAGGGTTTCTTCCTTAGAAAATAAAATTTTGACGTGATTTGGTTTAAACATTCTGGTCCTAATTTTGTGAAATTCTACTGTTGCATTTATAGGTCTCCTAATGACAGCAACTTTCAAGACTTCTTCGATTACCTTAGTATGAAAGTTGACTATCTCCTGTCTCAGTTTCCATCTTGCGATATCTCATTTGTAGGCGATTTCAATGTTCATAACTCTAATTGGCTTCAATTTTCATCTACTACAAATCCCGCTGGTCATAGTGCAGAAACATTTGCTATTTCATGTGATCTCACACAAATGATTTCTGAACCCACAAGAATCCCTGATAACCCTAACCATACTCCACATCTTCTAGATCTCTTTCTTACATCAAACCCTCTTGTTTATAAAACTTCCGTTCTTTCGCCTTTAGGTCTTTCCGACCATTGTCTAATAAAAATCATTTCTACTGTACCTAATTCCACTGTTGTTCGCAAAACCGATAGAACCTTGTGGTGTTTTAAGTCAGCTCGATGGAGTGATTTACGGGATTTCTTTGCAACCTTTCCATGGCGTGAATATTGTTTTAAGTCGTCCTCTTCTTCGGACATCGCTCTTTCAGTATCTGAAGTCATCCTCATGGGAATGGAGTTATACATTCCGAAAAAACAGTACCGTGTAGGTCATTCACGTTCCCAACCCTGGTTCAATAAGGCTTGTTCTGATGCAATATCTTTAAAAATAAATGTTACATTAAATGGAAATCTAATAAATCGGTTGACAGTCATGTAGAATACGTTGGTGCTAGAAATATCTGCAAAAGTGTCATCACTAAAACTAAAAAGTTGTTCGAACAACGAAAATGCAATGAACTAGCTACATCTCCTTTAGGCAGTCGTAAATTTTGGTCTTTAGCAAAAGCCATTAGTAAAAACTTTCGAACATCTTCATTTCCCCTGACATCTATTGACGGATCGGTAGTTGCTGATTCTGTAGACAAAGCCAACGTTTTTGTGGATTTGTTTGCATCAAACTCGTGTCTCAATGATTCTGGAAAAGATGTGCCCCTAGTCAACTCTTCTTCATACGTTATGAAACCAATTCATTTTCGGTACAAGCTCTTGGAATCGATCATCAGTAGGCTTGATCTCAATAAGGCGACTGGCCCAGACGGTATCCCAGCTATTGTCTTAAAGAAATGTTCCCCGAACTAGTACCAGTCCTATCTAAGCTCTATACGATCTCTATATCTTCTGGGAATTCCTTCATCATGGAAGTTAGCAAATGTTCAACCTATTCCCAAAAAGGTGATAAGACCGATCCCTCAAATTACAGACCAATTGCCATCACTTCCATTTTGTCTAAAATCATGGAAAAAGCCATCAATCAGCAACTGCTCACGTTCCTTGAAACTAACAAACTCCTTAGTGACCACCAATATGGGTTTAGGCAAAGTCGTTCAACAGGCGATCTTCTTTCATATGTGACCCAAGTTTGGAACAATACAGTAGAGCAGTCCGGTGAAACAGTTGTAGTCGCTTTAGATATCTCAAAGGCATTTGACCAAGTTTGGCATAAGTGTTTACTTGCCAAACTCACCTCGTTTGGGTTAAATGATACGCTCATCAACTGGGTTTCTAGTTTCCTTGATAAAAGACGAATACGTGTCGTAGTTGATGGCTTTTTTCAAAAGAAGTTAGCATTAACGCGGGCGTACCACAGGGATCCGTTATAGCGCCTACACTTTTTCTGCTGTACATAAACGACCTTATTTCTTCAACAACTAACCCCATCCATTGCTTTGCTGACGATAGCACTTTCACTGTAGTTCATCTCAGTCTACTCATAGTGATAATCCACCTTCTATGTCAAATCAAGAAATTAAAGCTGAAATGGCAAATTCAATCAACAAAGACATTCAACGTATTCTCGAATGGGGAAGCAATAATCTAGTTAAATTTAATGCTAACAAAACTCAGTGTTGCCTTATGTCCGCCAAAAAGATCGATCATTTCCTGTTGTAAGTATGAATGACTCAGTTCTTAAGTTTTCAGACTCTATTACTCTGTTGGGTATGACTGTATCTTCAAATCTCTCATGGGTTGACCATCTTCTGTCAGCTACCAAAACAGCTGCTCGTAAAATAGGCTTTTGTACAGATCTAAGCAGTACTTTACCTCTCGACAACTCCTTCTGCTGCATAAGGCCCAAATTCGGCCTCATCTGGAATATAATTCTCACCTATGGTTAGTGCTCCCCAATACGCTCTCGATATCGTTGATCGTATTCAAAATAGAGCGATTAGGTTTATAAATGACCCGTCCTTAACTTCTCACATACAGTCCCTTGAGCATAGAAGGATGGTTTCAGTTCTTTCTTTGTATTATCGTTATTACAATGGCTATTGTGCTGCTGAATTACATTCTTTGATACCATCTCCGGCTATCTTTGCGAGAAACACTCGGTTCGCTCGTTCACATCATCAGTATGCAGTACAAATCTCCACTTGTCGTACCAAACGGGCGCAATCCACATTTTTCTACACTTTCAGACTTCGTCCCTGCTAAAATATTTGTTATCTTTTCGTTTTTTTGTTTTTTGGTTTCCACATCTAAATCTCGCTATCATCCACTTTCTTTCTTTCCTCCCTTCTCCGTTCAGATATTCCGGTATCCCTTCTCTCTTAGTATTTCTGTAGTTTATATTATATTTTCCCATTTCAACTTCGTTCATCTTTCCTGCTTTTGGATATCCTATCCCTTCAGTTGTCCTCTTACACTCAGTTCTCAGTCTCTCCATTTCTTCTTTCGCGTCCATTTCTTTTGTAATAATTTTTGCTGGTTTTATCCATAATTTATTCTTCCTTCTTTATTTCCTTCCAGCATTCTTGTAGTATCTTGCAGTCTGATTTTTACATTTCCTGAACTTTATTGTCCTTTGCCTCAACTATTTTTTTTCTTGCAGGTGTTTCTTTTAAGTCCATTCCAGTATTTTCTTGCAACCTTATCTTTATACTCTTTCGAACATTCATAAACACAACACTTTTAATAGTTTTTTAAATAATAATTTCATTTTCCTAAGTCCATTTTGAACAGTCTTTCACCTACGCTACTTGTTATTAATTTATTTTCTTTCCCCGTACTTTTATATGCTCTGTCTTTATTGTCTTCTCTCATCGGTGTCTCAACTAGGTGAATCTTTACCCTGCATCTCATCTTTCCATTTCCACTCGTCCTTTTCGTTTTCCTCCCTTTTCTCAATACCATTACCTTAGTTTTGTCATTTACTTAAATCTTTTCTTTTCAAATATTACCATAGTTTAAATCTTCATTTGTTTTTTTCCTTCGCTATTAGCACTATCATAGCGGAGGACCATTTGTTGTTCTACCAAATGTTCCTTCTTGTTGCCCATTAATGTTTCCTCTAGGTCTTCTGTGTATACCGCGAACATGATTGCAGTGGGCATCCTTGTTTTTCTACTTTCGGTAAGGGCTGCCCGTCACTTTCTCCTTTATTCCTTATGTACTGCCAACATTTCAAACGTGACGTTTTAACGGCTAAATTAAAATGACGAGTTCTAAAACAGTTGATGTAAGGTGAGTAGGGCAGACGCCCACTCTAATCGATTCGTCATCATAAATCCTTACAAAATTTCGTCAATGCTAAAATCAAGACTAAAGAACAATTCTTCCAGGAATAAAATTATGATCCAGATGCCCAGGAGACTCAGGACCTTCATCGAAAGTACATATGATTCATTACTACAACATGGTATCAGGTCGAATCTTAATGGTGTTCACCAACACCTTGAACAAGTGCAAGGACATTCTGTTTCTACCAGAATACAAGTCTATTGAAGCACCGATTCCTGCAATTTCCCAGATACAACTATCTAACTTTCGCCTTAAAGGTGGGTATACCAAGGAAACGTATTGTAAGAGGATGTCCATTAAAGCAACAAATTTGACGAGTTGGTTCCATTTAATTTGAAATTCACTGTTGTTATAGGTCAATGATAAAACTTCCACGATCTTTTGATTACCGTCAAATAGGTTATATCCAGTTTCCATCTTGCAATATTTCAATGTAAATTTTAATTCACAATTCTTCCTTTTCATCTACTACTAATCCGCAGGTCAATGCAGATGCATTTGCTGTATCCTGTGTTAAAACCCATTTCCGAACCAGCTAAATGACAACCCTAACAAACATCTCCTGGACCTATTTTAACTAATCCATTGTTTAAACAAGAGTCCTTACTTGGTCAATCATACCACTTTAATCGAAATAACTTGTCTGTATCCAATCCACTGTTACTCGAAAAATAGATAGAACTGTGTGGTCTCTTAAATCAACTAACTGGACCGAACTGCGAGATTTTTTACAATCCTCCCCTGGCGTGAATATTGCTTTAAATGGTCTTCCTCTCCAACAATTGCTCTTTCAATAACTGAAGTTGTCCTGATGGGTATGGAGTTATACATTCCCAAAAAACAAAATCTTGTAGGTCATGCCGTTAACCCACGTTTAATTTGATTTATGCAAAAGCATAAACTCCATAAATAAATCAAATAAATCTTCTAAAATTACGCCAACTATATTGCCAGTTATCCCAAGGCCAGGATATATGAAGAACGTAACTGCAAAGAATTAGTCTCATGGCTTTTCATGCTGTTTAAGACCTCATTTTCAATAACTAACCTGATCCATTGCTTTATGACAGCACTCTACGTTGTAGTTCTTCTCAGTTTTCCCACAAATAAGTCTACAGGACGTTAGTTGAAAACAGCCTCAATCAACAACTTAGAATGTGTCCTTGAATGAACGAATAATTTATCAGTTCAACGCCGACGAAACGCAGTGTTCTTGTGTCCGCCAAGAAAGACCGATCATTTCCTGCTGTAAACATGAATGGCTTAGAACTAATTTTCAACTATTTCAGTTAAGTCTATCGAACCTTTCATGGTTGACCACATTTTGTCAGCCAGCAAAACAGCTTGTAAACTGGGCTTTCTATACAAATCTAAACAGTACTTACATCCAACAACTTTTATATGGCTAAGACCTCACCTGAATACATTACCTCTGGGTCAGTGTAATAAGCCCTTGATATGGTAAACCGCATCCAAAAAGAGCTATAAAATGACCCGTCCTACTTTGAACTACATCTTGAGCAGAAGAATAGTTTCTTCTTTCCTTGTCTATCGCTATTACCATGGAATTGCAAATTTATACCTCGCACCATCTTGTAAAACATCGTTTGATTCAACCATAATTATGCACTCAAAATTCCATCGTGTCACATAAACGGTAATCTTATTTTCAAAGACAAATTGTGGAATACACCATTTCTGTTTTCCTTCGACTTGTCAATTTAAGTAGCCATTCAAACATTTAAAACAATATGTGTTTTAGTACATTACAAATTTAGCCTGATCAAATACTATAATAAAAAAATATTTCGTATTATAAGATTAACATTTACAATAAAATATTAAAGGTCAGTATCATTTACCGGTCAATAATGTTTTCTGTTGAATAAATAATTTACCAATAAAATGTTCTGTTAGGTTTTGAGTTACAAATATTCATAATTGGTTTTTCGATGAACAAGGCACTAAATCCTTTATACACTTAACTATACGATAAATAAAGTTTTTGATTTTAAACCGTAATGAATCGAAAAGAACAATCATTAACAACAGCGGAATCTATTTTACCAAATTACAATTATCATGAAAGGTAATAAACAGTTAACTTTTAAAACACAAATTAAACTAATTTTAATTGATAAATATACATAAAATAAAACATTCTTTACGTAAAATTATTTCAAAATGAAAGATGGTATTGAACAGTATTACAATGTAATAAAATGTTAATTTGACAATTGTCAACAAAATACTTTAAGTAATTTTGCACAAATGTTTTTATCTTAGAAATCATTAAAGTCTGGTGTTTTATTTTAACAACAATTAAATTTTCGAAACAGTATTGACTAACAATGTTCGTAAATCAATTCATCTAATTTGTTCACTTATTAAACGATTTGTACAAAAGGATACGTATCTACTTATTGTACACTCAAATAAAGTTAATATATGAAAAAATTTATCGAGAACTTTATTTCACGGTAAGGCAAAATATCAGGTAATTTAGTGTTCAGCACTTTAGTTATCAAACGTAATGTATGCTGTACATACAGAATATTAGTTAAAAGGAATAACTAACAGAATACGCAACTCAAAGGCTAAGTTGCCTGTTTCATATTATTTCTTGGCAAAGTACGATATGTACTATATTGACCTTTTCAATTAAGATTTCAACAAAATAGAACCATAATCTTTAATTTAAACGCAAACGAAATTTTTTAACAAGAATTCTTTGATATAAATAAATTAATACAAAATATAATTGGCATTGATACTTATCAAAAAACTTTACGAATTATGAAACAAACGAAATGAACTAAGATTCATGTTGGCATAAAAAAAAAATGATGATAAAAGTTACATGTTCGTTAAATACATCAAAAAATTTAAAATTTTATTGGAAAAGAAAAAATACTACAATATGTCTAAATATGAAAATATAAACATATTCACAATGACAACACAAAAATTCATTGTAACGATAAACATTGGACGTTACACTTTAAGCAATGTATAAAGGATGTAAACGATTGAATAACGTAATTTATAATGAATTTAAATATTT
>JARFJB010000665.1:12500-15000 GCA_036346205.1 Vesta saturnalis
CACACGACACACGCAAACACGCACACACGCCACACGCACACACGCACACAGGCCACCACACGCACACGCACACACGCACACCCGCACACGGACACACGCACCACACGCACACGCACACACGCACACACGCACACACGCACACGCGCCACGCACACACACACGCACACACGCACAACGCACACACGCACAGCACCAGCACACACGCACACGCGCACACACGCACACGCGCACACGCACACACGCACACGCACACAAGCACAACGCACACGCAACGACACACGCGCACACACGACACACGCACACGCACACGCAACACGCACACACGCACACACGCACACACG
Source organism: Vesta saturnalis (assembly GCA_036346205.1). Classification (NCBI taxonomy): domain Eukaryota; kingdom Metazoa; phylum Arthropoda; class Insecta; order Coleoptera; family Lampyridae; genus Vesta; species Vesta saturnalis. The sequence continues at coordinate 12,842 of JARFJB010000665.1, forward strand.
CACACCCACATGCCACACGCAAAGACGACCCACGCACACACGCCACGCATATACGCACACACGCAAACACGCACCACGCACACAACCCACACGCACACACGCACCCACAAACGCACACGCACACACGCACATACACAAACGCACACACGCAACACCACACCACACACACCACACACGCCACACGCACACACGCACACGCACCACACGCACAAACCACACGCACACCACACACGCCCGACACACGCACGCACACGCACACGCACACACGCACGCCACACGCCACACGCAACACGCACACACGCATACACCGCACACGCCACACAGCACACATGCACACCACCACGACGCACGCACACACGCACCAAACGCACACACGCACACACGTACACACGCACACGCACACACGCACATACGCACAAACGCACACACGCTCAAACTCACACACGCACACACGGCACACACACACACGCGCACACGCAACACCACACCCACTGCACAAACACACACACCACACGCAACCACAAACGCACCACGCACACACGCCAACCACACCGCCACACGCACCGCACACCCCACGCACACCCACCCACCCACGCACCACGCACACGCACACACGCACACACGCACACCACGCACACACGTACACGCACACCACACACGACACACGCACACGCACACGCACACACGCACACACGCACACACGCATACACGCGCACACCACATGCACACACGCAAAGACGCACCAACGCCCACGCAACACGCCACACGCACACGCACACACGCACACACGCAAACGCACGCACCACGCACACACGCACCACGCAACACGCACAGCACACCTACGTCGCACCAAAACACGCACACACGCACACACGCACCCACACGCACAAACGCACACGCCACACGCACACACGCACACACGCACGCACCACAGCACACCCCACACGCACACCACACACGCCACACGCACACGCAACACGCACACACGCCCGCACACGCACACGCAACAACCCACGCACAACGCAACACACACACGCCACCACACACGCACACGCACCCACGCACACCACAACCCACCACACGCAACCCACCACCACGCCAACACACGCACACGCCCAACGCACACGCACCACCATACCGCACACGCACAAGCAAAGAACGAACACGCACACACGCACAGCACAACGAACAAGGAAAACACGCACCACACGCACACACGCCACACACCCACACGCAAACACGCCACCACGCACACACGCCACACGCACCACGCACCACTAAAACCCCACACAACACCGCCCCACACGACCACACACGCACACACGCACACACGCACACGAAACGCCAACGCCACACACCACACAACCACACCACACACGCCAACGCACACACGCACAAACCCGCCACGCAACCCACAGCCACACCACACACGACACGCACCACACCCCGCACAACAACGCCACACGCACACGCCACGCCGCACCACGCACACACGCACCACACGCACACGCACACACGCACACACACGCACACACGTACACACGCACACGACACACGCACACGCACACGCACACGCACACACGCACACAGCGCACACGCAAACACGCCACGCACACACGCACACGCATCACACGCGACACACGCACACGCACACGCACACACGCCACACGCACACACGCACCACGCACACAGCACACACGCACACACGCACTCCACACGCACGCACACGCACACGCCACACACGCACAGCACAACGCACACACGCACACACTACGCACACGCACACACGCACACACGCACACGCACACACGCCACACGCGCACACGCACAACGCACACACGCCACACGCACACACACACGACACGCACACGCACACACGCACACACGCACACGCACACACACATACGACACACGACACACGCACACGACACGCACATAGCACATGCACACACGCACACACGCACGCACCACGCGCGCACGACGACACGCACACGCACACACGCACACACGCAAACGCACACGCACACAGCGCACACACAGCACACGCGCACACACGCACACGCACGCACACGCACACGCACACGCACACGCACATACGCACACGCACACGCACACACGCACACGCTCACGCACACACGCACACACGCACACACGCACAC
>JARFJB010000665.1:20000-70842 GCA_036346205.1 Vesta saturnalis
ATGCATACATGCACACACGCACACACGCACACACGCACACGCGCACACGCTCACGTGCACACGCACACAACCACACACGCACACAGGTACAGACGCACACACGCATACATGCACACACGCACACACGCACACACGCACACACTCACACGCACATTCGCACACACGCACTGGCACATGCACACACGCACAAACGCACACACGCACACATGCACACACGCGTACACGTACACACGGACACATGCACACACGCACAGATGCACACACGCAGACACGTACACACGCACACGCGCACATATGCACACACGCACATACGCACACACGCACAAACGCACATACACACACACAACGAGACACACGCACACACGCACACTCGCACACACGCACACTCGCAACACGCACACACGCATACACACACCAAACGCACACATGAACACACGTACACACGCACACACATGCACACGCACACACACGCACACACCGACACGCGTACGCACGCATATGCACTCGCACACGTACACACGCACAAACGCACACACGCACACATGCACACACGCACACACGTACACACGTACACACACGCACACACACGCATGCTCACACGCAACACACACACGCATACACGCATACACGCACACACGCACATACACGCACACACGCACACATGCACACATGCACACACGCACACGCGCACACACGCTCACGTGCACACACGTACACACGCACACACGCACATATGCACACACGTACATACGCACACACCCACAAACGCACATACTCACAAACACACACAAGAGAGCACATTCACACACGCACACAGGCACAACCGCACACACGCAAACACGCACACACGCACACGCGCACACACGCACACACTTACACATGCTCACACGCACAGACCCACCCACGCACACACGCACATAGACACATACGTACACACGAAAACACGCACACACGCACACACGCACACATGCATACACGCACACGCGCACACGCTCACGTGCACACGCACACAACCACACACGCACACAGGTACAGACGCACACACGCATACATGCACACACGCACACACGCACACACTCACACGCGCACATTCGCACACACGCACTGGCACATGCACACACGCACAAACGCACACACGCACACATGCACACACGCGTACACGTACACACGGACACATGCACACACGCACAGATGCACACACGCACACACGTACACACGCACACACGCACATATGCACACACGCACATACGCACACACCCACAAACGCACATACTCACAAACACACACAAGAGAGCACACGCACACACGCACACTCGCACACACGCACACACGCAACACGCACACACGCATACACACACCAAACGCACACATGAACACACGTACACACGCACACACATGCACACGCACACACACGCACGCACCGACACGCGTACGCACGCATACGCACTCGCACACGTACACACGCACAAACGCACACACGCACACATGCACACACGCACACACGTACACACACACACACGCATGCTCACACGCAACACACACACACGCATACACGCATACACGCACACACGCACATACACGCACACACGCACACATGCACACATGCACACACGCACACGCGCACACACGCTCACGTGCACACGCACACACCCATACACGAACACATGCACACAGGTACACACGCACACACGCATACTTGCACACACGCACACACGCACACATGCACTCAGGCACACACGCACACACGCACACACGCACACTCCCACATGCGCACATTCGCACACACACACTCGCACACGCACACAAGCACAAACGCACACACGCACACGTGCACACGCGCACACAGGTACACACGCACACATGCACACACGCATAGACGCACACACGCACACACGTACACACGCACACACTTACACACGCACACACGCACTTACGCACACACGCACACGCGCACACACGCACATATGCACACATTCACAAACGCACATACTCACAAACGCACACAAGAGCGCACACGCACACGTACACGCACACTCACACGTCACACACACACACACACACACACACCTGCACATGCAAACGCACAACCACATGCACACCCACGCGCACGCGCGCACGCGCAGACACAAACACACACACACACGCACACGCACACGCACACGCACACGCACACACACACGCACACGCACACGCACACGCACACGCACACGCACACGCACACGCACACGCACACGCACACGCACACGCACACGCACACGCACACGCACACGCACACGCACACGCACACGCACGCGCAACGACATCTCTCTAAAATTAACAGGGGAGCAAATGTTCCACCCCCGTTAGATTTACATGGGAATTCCTGTATATCCCCGTCCGGTTATGAATTTTAAAAACAGTGATTGATGCAACTTGAATGCGGGAGAAAGTCAATAATGCTCTATGTAAGTTTAAACGGTATATTACGTTATAAGGGTGATAAGAAACGTATTACGCAAAAGTAACGTAGTACAGAGTCCCTAATACGCATTACTACTCGAGTTGTATACTATACTATACTATACTATACTATACTATACTATACTAGACGCACTCGCACACGCACACGCACACGCACACGCACACGCACGCGCGCACGCACACGCACACGCACACGCACACACGCACACACACACACACACATACACGCAGAGGCGCACACGGGCACACACGCACACACCCACACACGCACGCACTCACACTTAATGGAAATTGTTTCAGATTCAACGACCAATTAAGTGTCCATTTTATTATTTAGGGTCTTGCGCCTACCATGATTGCTGTTTGTATTGTACTACTGTCGTTTTATCAAGTCTTAGAGCGTTAATAGCGTTATATAAGGCTAGTTCCGTTTTATTATCATCAGACCCGTCTTTAAATGTATTGTTTAAATGCTATATAAACCTCTTTTGCAGATAACATGAAAACGGGTTAATACATGCAATACAAATTCCTCCCCAGACTTTTATAGAGTTCTAGAACAACGTCTCTCTAAAATTAACAGGGGAGCAAATGTTCCACCCCCGTTAGATATACATGGGATTTCCTGTATATACCCGTCCGGTTATGAATTTTAAAAACATTGATTGATGCAACTTGAATGCGGGAGAAGGTCAATAATGCTCTATGTAAGTTTAAACAGTATATTACGTTATAAGGGTTATAAGAAACGTATTACGTAAAAGTGACGTAGTACAGAGTCCCTAATACGCATTACCACTCGAGTTGTATACTATACTTTTTGTACTCCTATAGAGTATGAAAGGAGTGCCCTATGTGTAATAGGGAACCACCACTTAGTAAGTATTTTATTACTTTTGGACGTTATATATACGTACTTAATTGTGCAATGAACGATCCCACAAAAAATAAATTAGTGTATAAATTTATTACAGGATATTATGGTTCATCTCAATTCCCACATTAAAAGCCAGAGGTACAATTCAAACTAAAAAAATTAGAACTAGTGACGCCACTGGTTAGTTACCTTGAAACTAAATAAGTTAACCCCACTTTACTTATGGGTAATGATCTTATGAAACATTATTTTATTGACAGAGATTGTTATAAAGTAATGATAAACTTAAATCGTATCTGTAAATTAAACGAGAGGTTGATTTTTGTATCTCGGACTAATGAAATTTATAGAAAATTTATTGTGGTTTACGCAAATGGACTAGTATTTCTAACACTCAAGTAAATAGTGTAGATACACATGTGGTGCATTTTGATGTATTGGGCGAATCTTCCTAATTATAGACGGTACTTTAAGATTTGCCACTTTTAATAAATTCTATACTAAACTGTAACGGCAGTTGAGCGTTCATTACAAACAAAATTGTCAATGATTGTCTGCTACGTTTTATTACCGACATGTGCTTTAGCAGCCAGCAGATCACTATCTGTATCGATTAAAATAAATGCAGATCTAATACCGCAAGTTACAATAACCTAAATGTAATGAATATCTTGCTACATTACGAATAAAAATGTTAAATATGCCTTCTTTAATAAATACTGTGAGTCTAGTACGTATCCCATTTATTATGAGGTTAACGTAAAGTTAGTTTTATTTCAATTAACAAAACAAAGAGTTGTAGACACATTTATAATAAATAACAGAAATAATTAATGCAGCCAAGTATGCCGAATTTGCTTATATTCATCTTTTCAAAATAACTAAACTCCTAAGCAAAATGAACATTTTGTGACCACATAGATAGATTAGATAATATCCAAAGTTATTAAATCGTTATCTACTTTCTATTAACTAAATAACCCACTAAATCAACAGCAGCAAAACACACACAATGTATTATCAACTGTAATGCTTCTTGTAAAATATACAGTGCTAAAAAAGTCATATTCAATACTTCATAAGTTTCCGTTTTTTATTTTATACGTAATTGGTAAATTGCACAATCGGTCATTAGTTTCCTAGCGTTATTAACCTGCTACTCGTAGAAGCGTATTTCCTATATAATTTCATTATACTCCTCGCTTTTCTAAAATGAAAATTATAATTTATTGCAGAGTGACATGTTCTTAAATGGTCTTTAATAGTTACTTTAAATAAAAATGTCAGTATATGCCTCCATCAAATCATATTGTAATACACCTAAAAGTTGAGATGAATTGTGAAACGAATCGGCTTGGATTCCTAATTAAGTACTTTTATTTCAACTAATAAATTGATTATTTATGTACTAAATACGTGTATCAATTTTACAAAACGTTGATCTTCGCCATACAAATGTAATGATTTTTTGACATTGAACTTCATACCAATCAAAACATTGAGGTTAACGGGATGAAACTAAACTACTTCAGTGTTACCAATTAATAATTTTTAATTTTCATCTAACTATATATATATATATATATATATATATATATATATATATATATATATATATATGTATATATATATTATATATATATATATATATATATATATATATATATATATATATATATATATATATAACGTGATTTTAGACAGAACAAGGATAAAGTAATTACAACACTAACGTCATATTGCAATAAATGTCGATAGATACTCTGTCGTCATCATTGAAAACTACTAGGAACAAGAATAAATACATAATGATAATAATTTTAATAATATCTTATTAATTATGCAATTTCCAACATTGTATGCGTGTGCGTTTGCCTAATCTACAGGGGTACTGCTCTTAATATAGCCAAAGGTCTTTAATACCACAATAATAATTAGGGTCGCAAAATAACCCAAAGAAATCGTTACAAAATAAGGGTAAAGAATACGGTTCTCACGTAAGCGTATAAAAAATAATTAGGATAAAAAGTTGAAAACGCGGTCGCCCACATAGGCATAAAAAATGGCCCGAAGCCCACAGGGCTTTATCACGTCAAAATCCAAGATGGGTGCATGTTATACTTATATATATATATATATATATATATATATATATATATATATATATATATATATATATATATAATGTGTCGTTACGCCTATAATTTTATGTAAACCCTGGCTTCCTTACTACGCAGGCGTAGCAATGTACATTAAAAATTTTTTAGTTTTTATCGTGTTTGTGATACCGGTGCCATCGAAATTGTTACGATATACTAAATTATGTTGCATAATAATATTATGAAAATTCATTTTCACGGAAATGTAATCTTAGCAATAATTCTAATTATTAGCAATACAAACGCAATATTTACATTTCTAGTAAATTATAACTAATTTAGAAGTTATTTCAGATTAAGTAGTGCCCTTTGAAATTGTTAAAAGCTTTGATAAACGTACTTTTACGTCAAAACTAAAATGCTCTATTAGTTTCCCAAACCAATTATAGTGATTAATTTGAATTATATAAATATTAGGATCATTTTAAACAACGGTATGTGTATTTTTGTATTATGTAATCGATTATCGATCCTATTGCTTTAAAATGGTCAAATGCTATTGGATGATCTTTTACCTATACGAGAAAACGTTGCATTTCTAATAAGGAGGTTCTTGTACGACACGTGTAGGGCTTAGCAACTTGTTCTCAGGCCTTCGCCCCCTGGCTGGAGATGGTATAGGAACCCTAACCTTATAAGACAAGTGTAGAGCGTAGCCCCTATCGTGGCCCCCGTGGAGCAATTGTATGTAGGTTCTAACTTAATCTTACAGCTGTAGTCCTTCGCACCGTCATACAAAATTGTACTCTAATAAGGAGGTTCTTGTAAGGCTGGGCTTGTATAAAGGTCTGCACCCTGGCCCCTTTGAATTAAAATTGACTTTAGCGCCAACTAACGGCACATAGACTAATGAACATTTTCTATAATAGAAGTTGATAATGCACACCTCTCTCTCTTGCTCTATCTTGTTTCTCTCTCAGCCTCTCTCTTTCGGCTCTTTCTCTCTCTCTCTCTCACACACACACACAAATCAATTAATTAATCAATCTAAAACAAATAACGCTCGATCACCAGATCAATCTCAATCAATCAAACGAAATTATGTCTTACAGTTTGCGGAAACCAGATTACAGTTCAAACTGAATACATTAAAGTCTAATTAAATATGACAAGAAATAATAAATAATTTCTACCCTAATACAATGATGCTTTATGTATAGGTAGATTCTCTAAATAGTCACCATCTATACATTCGGAACATCATATCTGATTTACGTGCATGTTCAATTACATACACACAAAATTGTTTCATAGTAACGTGTTCATTAACAGCTGTAAAAACCCCATTAAAAAAGACTGGAAAGTAATAATTACTTATATATAACATAGAGTTAAATTAAATTAACATGTTTTTAAGAACATCAAACTGATATAACGGAAATAAAAGGCAAAAGGTTTTAATGGTTTTATTATTATACGTGAATTAACAATAACTACAAGTTTAAAATCCACGAATATGTACGTACTTACTATTTGTAGAGCTGATCTTATGACGTCATCCTATAAGAGTAATAATACATTTAAAAAAATCTTTATCGACATTCTTGTTAGCAATATCAGGTAAAAAACACATATTAAAATAATACGCTTACCTTTAGAAGTGTTTTTTTCCTTCAGCTGTACCATTTGAACTGAAATATTTTTATACAACGTGTCTCACTAAAATACGTTTTGTGAATGGCTGGATATAAACAGACTATTACATTCCGATCACTAACTAATTTAGAAAGTAATAGACAAAACCTGAATACTGCTACTTGTATTTTATCTTTTTTTTAAAATAATTAATAACAAAACGGTTTGAAAAATATTCATATTGTACATGCGGACTCACAAATTGTTTTTATAAAAAACCATATTAAGAGTTTGGAATGTAATAATTACGTTTTTTAAATTCCCCAACAATATGTAGTAAGAAACCACTGTTCATGTTTACGTTAGCTAATTACCGTGTAATTATATAATTAATCGTCTAAAAAATTCATCACCAATATCGAATGGTTAACATAATTTTTCCTAAAAACACTAAATCATAAAATTTTATAACACGATTTTTAAAAACACATGCTGAATTAAAAAGAAAGAAAAAATAGTAGGTATCACGCAATTCTTAATTAAAAAAAGTAGGGTACTAAAAAATCTCTATATTTATCAGAATAGAATGGTTGGGTAACAGTCGTTAAACAATAATTTGATTATCTCGTCATTTACTAAAACAGTTTTTTACAAAATCAAACATAGGTAAATTATGTAATCTAAAATATAAAAACATTAACGTATAAAGTCCACACACATCCGAATGATAGTCTTGTAGTATTGTTTTATTGTATACGAAGCATCTGAAATTCTTCTCTAGGAAACGTAAATGATATCCTAGCCATGCTCGTCCAAAGGAATCAAAATACTCTCCGTTATCATTCTCGTCAATGTAGATAGCGGTCCAATGCTGAACTGGTTTGTTTTGAGGATCCGTGTTTACGGTAATTGCACACGGTCTAGGTACATGTCTCGGTAGTTGATTAGAAGCACATACAAGCCGAAGCACATTCTTCTTGTGGCTGGGGATCGATTTTAAGCATCTCAACACTTGTACCGCATACATCTCTGGAATTGGTATGCGTCCAGTCTTGCAGTAGTAAGGCGTTTTCCAGTGCACACATAGGATCAGTGATGTTATGGTTTAAACAGCTATATGCATTCTCCTCCAGGTTTACTATTAGTTTGTTAAGAAACCTTAAAAACTGCTGTTTTTCACGGCCCTTAACGTGAATTTTGTTAAATGGGCGCAACACTCTCATCAACTCCTCACGGAAATTGTTGTAATGTACATGACCCCGACCACCATTTCAGCCCATGATAATTATCCTTCATAAATTGTATCTGTCGTGACATGGATCCTGATATAAGGTAGCCTCGAGGTGGTTTTATCAGCATCAACGATAAACGACCGTGATCTGTAACCACGGCAATTTATTTCGGTATGAATTGTTGTTAACATCACTAAACCCTTGCACGTCCAAGTATGCGTCCATCTTCTATCGGCTGCTGCTGTACACTGAAGCTTGCAGGTTAGAGCTACCACTTTTAACAGCTAAAATCCACAACGACATTCCGATGTTTATCGATCTCGATTACGTTATCGAATTCTGCATACACCAAACAGTTAAGGGTTACGGTGAGCGCTTCTTCAAACCCGACTTCCAGCCGAAGGGAGACGTTTCTAACTAATTTCGAGTGCGTACTAGCGTTTGCGGACAGGTCAGGTGTTAGGTCAAAGGCCATTAAACAGTAGCCGTTGGGGTAATCACTTCTCGATATATCGTTACCTTCATTCAAAAAAATGAATACCCGTACCAGAGAATAAGGTGTGGTACGCTCTTACATATAAACCATTAGCTGTCAAGTCTGGTTGTAAGGCCTTCGAAGGAATTTGTTGTCCGTCAATATATAACGACATGTAGTTAATATTGCAATGATGAAAATTGAACGGGTTTGAGGGGTAGTCACCGGCCAAAAGTATCTCTTGATCGTACAAATTTAACCTTTAACTCAACACCACTTATGAGAAACTTTTCTTGATTAAACAAATCCAAGTGCATGTGACCAATCATCTCTACCTGTTACCCGGTAGCCGCAAGTGCTTGACGTTTTGAGAAGCCGTTATTTGAGTTTCCCAGTGTATTCATCTGTCCAGCTGTATCATTGTGCCATAAGGTGCATCCTAGATGTGAACTCTTGGCCTCCTTTCGATAATTTAGCAGCGTTTCGATATATGAACGGTAGGCGTAGGTGTTGTTTGGTTGCGGCACCATCGTCGGATTTAAGTAAACCTCCACCTGTGAGAAAAGCGAATGCATCCAATTGTTTACCGGTTCTACAACATCAGCATCTGTAAGTGCTGTATCATCTTGCTTTAGAACTTTAGCGGTGATGTACAACATGGTCTGACTTAAATCTATATAATCGTTTCCATTTCCGGGGACTACAAATTCTATTGGGGCGTCATCACTCATAGCTGATAAGGGCTTGTAAAATATCCAATCACCACTCTCGATACTTGTCTGCGTCGACGGTAAAGCGAACAAATCCAATTCGGACTTGACGAATTCACACGATTGTGCATGTAGAAAAGCCATTATCTTGAAAATATATCGTCGTAAGCAGGCTTCTTCTTAGCAACAGCTCTCAGTGGAGACTGATTATTATCGGACAGACGTACTCTTTTATATCCCGAACCCTCCATCATTTTATCGATTTTCTCTTCGGCTTTACGCTTAAGGTTTTTACCTGCCTCGTGAAATCTTTCTTGAAACGAATCCTTAATAGGTCGATCCTCTGACGTCACCAAAAATATTAGCACCCGTTCTAAGAGCTTCTTTTCCAATAGCCTTTGCGCCAGACTTAAATAATGGTATTATACTTCTAAATATACCACCTAACCAGCTCCCTATTCCATGAACACGTTGATATGGCGCACCTCTGTAGATAGAGCCGATACCGTTACCGGCCTGATTCATGTAATATTGCTGATAAGGGCAAACCATTATTGTACTTTCTTAAAGTGTAGCTTCAGGCACGACGTTCCAAACTCAAATGGCGTTGCTGCACCCGTATCTGTTTTTCAAATTCCCGTGTCATTACCGGTATGTAGTGTGCAGGCGAAAAAACAACATCTTTGTGACCCCCGTAAGCATAGTTTTCTGAAGTATTATTTATTATACGCATAAGCGGCGATAAAACATCATCCACAATTTGCGGTTCAACGATGTCGCAATAAACAAACATCTGAGTTGGTAATCCTATCCATATACTAGCGGGGTGAGGGGGTATTGGTTCCACAGCTATGTTCTGATACGGTCGATAACCCAATTGTAAGGCTAGACGTTGTGAGAATCCGAATAGCGAGAGCTGAGTTTTTAATTTTGTAGTGACGCGCTTAGTTAGATTATGGTATTCGATTGTTAGCAATTTACTTATTAGTACATGGTTATTTAGCTCGCTGATAATTTCTTCTATGCTGGCGTAATTTCCCGAAGCGAATCGTATCACGTACCAGCCATCTTCAATATAAATGATATTCTCGTCGAGTTGAAAATATTCTGCGGCCTTTTTTAATATCGGTTCTAACACGTTTTCGCCAGGTGGCTCCGTTCTATAATAAATTAAATTATCTGTTGCACTTACAGCGGCAAAAGAACATGGGTACTGAATTTCCGATATCCCTACAACCCACGAGCCCGTTAATCTTATTGGTTTTGGCAACTGCGTAATAAAACTTGACGTCATATTACCTGGAAAATACGTCATAGAGCTATTACTCAATAAGGTAAGATAAAACTCCATTTTTATATATCTCTCAACTGCGAAGCTAAAACCCAGCTATTAAATATGTCACTGTATCCACGCCACTTGACCAGGTATTGCTTATATTGCCCCCGGCCCTTCTCTGATAGTATCTTATCTAAACTAGTGGTCTTCTTTTTATCACCCTACTAATTGTAAAAACTTCCTCGCTCCAATTCGTTTCATATCCCTTCTCAAAGGTGTACTTAGTTCTGGCGATTCTGACATGTTCACCGACTTTATATTTAGGATGGCGTACTGGACCTAAACCTTTCGCGTACAGGTTATTCCACACTTCCAAAATGTTTTTATCGTTTACAGCCGCGGGGGCCATCTTTATACTTGAATGAGGGCTATTGTTGTAAGCAGTCACAAGTCTTTCGAGTACAAAAATATACCTGTAGGAATTTTTGTAAGTGAAACAACGCCACATCTTTGTTTCCAATGTTTTATTAAATCTTTCAACTACAGATGCTTTTATATCGGGGTTATTTGTTACATAGATATTGATATTTTGTTTCTTGAAAAAGTTTTGTACACTGCTCGCCACAAACTCTTTGCCTTTGTCCGTCTGTAGATTTGCCGGAGTATTGCCGCAATCCTTAAAAATATCCGCGAATGCTTCAATTATAGATGAGGCTGTCTTCGTTTTAAGTGCTCTCGCCCATGTCCTCTTGCTAAATACATCAATTACGGTTAGTATGCAGTTGTATCCACTATTGTGTTTACTTAAAGTTCCCATATCCCAAAGATCCGCTTGCCACAACTCGTAAAGGTTACTCACAATATATTTATTTCGTGGAAACTTTTTTCTGACTGGTTTATGTACCGTATAAGCTTCCTGTGCCTGTAGCCAGATTTTCACTTCACCATATCTACCCTTTACAGCATTCGTTAAAGGTGTTATACCAGCGAACCCTGCAGGGTGAGAGGGATCACAGTATACAGCATCCATGTTATGGCCGCCACGAATCCCAATCTAGTGAAAGTCCTCTTCTTCTTCTTTGAGAGATTCTTCTCGGTGTTTCCCGCGTTTCACTATCAGCATCGTAATTATCACCTATAGTTGTGAGGGTCCGTTCAACGCTGGGTGATACAGAAACATCATACCTTTGCGTATTTCCGATAAACTCTCGTGGTGTATTTATCTCTTTAATGTACGTCGCAAACTGACGCCAACCACGATGGTTTGTGGTTTTTCGTTTTCTTAACGTCTCGTGAACCAGATCGATAATGTTGGAATGTGGTATGATCTCGCCTTTTATTGTGACAGTACCCCTTTTATCCCAAAAAACATCGCTGCTCCTATTCAGTATACGTAACAAATCAGCACCTTTTCTCTTATATGAAGGCGGAAGCGTTGATACTGTCTCGTAGTCTGTCAGACCTTTACGTTGCGGTAAATCTCTAATATCATCAGCAACAGCGTCACCGCTGATTGTTATACTGGTGGGCTGACGTAACTGATTGGAAAAGTGTAGATACCTTTGAAGAACTTGGTTGTAGTGCTGCCATTTGTCATGGTCGGTCATTTTAGTTTTTAAAACTTTATCCATATCGTTACCCAGCTGCGTTAAAATGTTGTTTTGTGTAACATCTGGTGCCTGTAAGCGCTGTATAAAGTCCATCGGTAGAATAATCATCTTCTTCAGAATGTGCTCCATGGTTATTGAAACAGATTACCCAGAATTCCGCCGAGTAATGGTCCTAACAGGAGGGGTAGAAATGCACCACCTTTCTGTACAAGAAACTGTTTCTTTTTATAGATTCGCCTCTCTGTGCCAAGCGTCTTAAAGTGTGCTTATGTTAAGAGAGTCGCTGCTTCTGATCAGCTGACAGAGGTACACGACCTTTTAAAATGTTATGTGCACACTCGCAAATACACTCTACCTGCTTACTATCCAAACATTTCAATAAAGCATCACGTTGACTTTTACTTAATCTGGCTAATGCACAGAGGATATCAGTGTTCTCGCTTAAAACGTCAGCCATCATATATGATGTAATCTTTATGACTGTGAGACTTAAACCCTTTTTTCGCTATATATACCTGACAAATACCTTGAGGCCCGAATATGTTTGTTCTATAACGTAGCACATCCGGTGTATTTTGCTTTAAATCGAACAATAAATATCCGTGCGGGATTGAAGTAGCATCTTGGTACGCTGCTTCTAAAAACTTTGGGTTGTCCGGCGAAATCTGTCTTGCTAAATGCTGTATCTGAGCTCTGTCACGTGGGTTCTTAAACAAAATTATGTAATGTGCTTTGAGAGAAATATCCCGCTGTCCACGTCCTTGATGAAATGGGTTCTGAGTTCCGAAAAACACACTTAGATTTCGATAATGACAACCCTTTGTAAAAATATCAACCATAGAGCCGTTAGTTTCGAGCATTAGATCGTCAATTATTATTAAGACAGGTTTTTCCCAGTCAAACTGTTCCATATCAGGTAAACCCTTTTGAAATTCCACAGAGAGATCTTTGAATAAAGGCAACCAGATAATTTTTTCAAAAGCTGTATCGCAGGTCGTTTCGTAATTTTTTAAAAAATCCACGATAAAATACGATTTACCACAACCCGACGGACCCGCAAGTATCGTCGAAAAGGGGTGCTTAAACTGACCTTCCATCTTGAATCGCTAAACGGTACTAACAGATACTTCACCAGCAACCTCGTTTAAATAGACTAAATAACATTCTTTTCAATCAGGACGCTAATCTCATCAGGTCCAATACCAGCTCCAAGTCCAAAACCTAGCTCCAGGTCCAGCCCCCCAGTCCAAGACCAGCCCCCAGCCCCTCACGTTAACTACTAGATGCCAGAAGGTCTTTAATACCACCAATAATAATTAGGGACGCAATAACCCAAAGAAATCATTACAAAAATACGGTCTCTCACGTAAGCCTATAAAAAAAGAATTTAGGGTAAAAAAGGGTTGAAAACGCCGTCGCCCACGTGGGTATAAGAAAAATGGCTGCGCAAGTGCCCCACACCCCCGGGGATTTTGTGACGTCAAAATCCAAGGTGGCGCGCAAATGCCCTGTACTACCTATATATATATATATATATATATATATATATATATATATATATATATATATATATATATATATATATATATATATATATATATATATATATATATATATATATATATATATATATATATATATATATATATACACCTTCCTAGTGGCACCATTTTGTAGCACATACGTTCGTTTTGCCTCGTATTTGGGTACTACCATACTACATGTCCTTAAATATAAAATTTGGCGACGGTGCAACATACGTATACCTATAAAATCGCGATTTTAGTTGACGCTGTAGATCTCAAGACGGCGCTTCCATCGGAAAATATAAGAGGATGGTCTTAGTAGCACCATTTACGTTGTCGCACCAAACACTTAAAACCACGGTCAACCAGTTGTTGCTTATTTCAGGTCCCCCTCTTACGACCCTTTGTATTCATTTATTACTGGAGATATCTTTCGTTTGAAAAAATGTTTAAAATTTGTAAATTACATCGGTTGTGACAAAAGTTTAGACGAGAGGAAATAAATGCGTTATTTTATTAAATGTGACAACTTCCTTTACGATTCAAAGTTTTAAAAAAATTATATTTTAATACGTAACGCTGTTTTTACTATTACTATTTAATTAGCTTATTTGTGGACGTCTAAAATTTGATGTTGATCAACAAAACACGTTTATAATTCAGTAAAATATCAAGATTTCAATAAATGTCAGAGACTATTAATCTCGTTTCTTTATTCTACCTGTGTTACCAGTTTTAACAAAATATTATAACTTATTGACTATTGAAATTGTAGTAAACATAAGAACCCAATTTTTAAATTTTCGGTAATTGTACATTGTATGCGTACAAATTGAGGACTTTAATAAAATTAAATGTAAATATGCTAATTAATTTAATGGCGGCAAAACTATCTTATTACCAACAAAATTATTAAGTAAGTTTCAATAAATCTTAGAAATTAATGATTTCCTGTTTTTTGTGTATCACTTTTACGTTATTTCACTTTTTAATTTTTTAGCAATGTGTACCTAAAATTTGAAAGTCTCTTATCTTTAGCGATAGTATTAAATAAATATTCAAGGTGATTAATTTCTTTTCGTTTGTTTAATTGCTGTTATCAGTTTCAATAAAACCTTTACTTTTCATCATGACTCGCTTTCATTTTAGTATGATTATTGGAGAAATAAAAAAATATGGATAAGTAATAAACTTCAAGATTAAGTTAAATGTAAATACCTATCGTATACATTATTTTTGCTATGTAAATGACTCATTTATGTATAACTAACATTTGAAATAGATCCATAAAGCTTTCTTATCATTAACTAAATTAAATTATTAAGAAAATTTTAATAAATGTTAGAAATTAATCATTTCCTGTCTTTGTTTGCTACTTTCCGGCAATTTTAATTTGCTTACATACAATTTTGCAACCTTCAAAATAGAATTAAATTTGAATAGCTACCTTGTATAATAATTTACTATTTAATTTGTTCACTAATGTATGCCTACAGTTTTAAATCCTCTTACCTTTAACCATAGTACGAAATAAATTTACATAAATATTAAACACTATTAATTTCCTTTTTTTGTTTCATTAATGCCATCAGTTGTAATAAAACTTTAACTTTTTATGATTGCTCTCATTTCACTACATTCATTGAGGTAAATATGAAATATGAACTTTGTAGTTTTCAATAAACATAACCAATTTGTGTCATTTGTTGGTTGTACATATACCATTTTACAAACTTCAAGACAAAATTAAAGTAATTATCGTTTGTTATTTTTACTATTTAATTACCTCAGGTATCTATGCCTACCGCTTGAAACTGGTCGACAGGATTTTTATCATTAAATACAGAATTAAGTAAATTTCAATAAACATACGAGATTAACAATTTCCTGTCTTTTGTTCCATTATTGCTTGCTTATCACATAGTCATTAGACTAAACAAAAGAACAGACCTTTTAAATAGCTGCCAACAAATATTGAAAGATTACCAAATTCTTGTAATTTGCATAATTAGGTACTTTCAACACGTTTAAAGTATTTTAATGAGCCAGATGTGCTTAGTGAGGTAAAAAATAATATTTATTTTTTGCAACAAAGAAATAGGAACGTAATACAACTATTAACGTGCGCTTAAATTATAAATTAGAATTGCATAAAAAAAGGGTTAATAGGCAGTAAAACTGATCTAAGTTTTAACCTTAAATTGTACCATAACAAAAAGAGATAAAGGTAATGACTAGCTTTGTGCAAAACGAATAATATACAGATATGGAATTTAAATTTGAATTGAATTAATATGGTAAATTATGCTTGCGATGTTTACAACAGTTGTCTGTACAAAAAGCTTAATTTTGATAGTGCTTTTGAGAGACGGCAACTGTTTATTATATAAGGAATAGATGTTATGTGTAAATGACCGATGAAACATATGTGTTCGAAAAGATGGAGGCCAAATTAGTCCTTTAAATCTAACGTTTACGTTGTGAACGTCGCTTCCGTGTCTGACTTTTTGGTGCAAATATGGTAGAACTTGATTATAAATGATTGAACGGTAAAGTACAGCTGCATGAAGAACCCTTTTGTTATCAATGTTTAGCCAATTAGCGTCGTTTAATTTGTAAGTAATGTGTTCATATTTCCTTATCCCATAAACAAAGTGTAAACATGATTTTTGTACTCTTCGAATACGAATTTTTTCTGTACTTGCAAAGCCGTATACTACATCACAAAAATTAAAATGACTTAATACGAGTGATTCGGTTAATTGTAATTTTAATGCTTGCGATAGTAGGTATATGATGATGAGGAAATAACTTTTTAAACTAGAGTACGAATTCTTAACACTTTTAGTAACACGTTCTAGAAATCGTAGGTTATTGTCCATTTTTAAGCCCAAGTTTCGTACCACTTGTGAACATTTAAGATTTACATCACTAACTAATATTTTTAACTCATTCTCTATTTTTTCTTTGAACCTGTCAAAAATAATAAAGATAAATTTAGAAGGATTTAAGCTAAGATTATGTTTTCTGGACTTACATTATAAGTTATTTATATCATTGTATACAATGTTATTCGCTAACGTTAGATCGGAGTGAGTAAAAGAGTATTTCAGTTGTGTATGTGCTTAATGACATTGTAGTTCAACTGAAGAATTTACTAGACATGATCTATGACTCATCTGTTTTCTTATCTTTGATTGTTTTCTTATTATTAGTTTGCCGATAGTTCTACACAGTTGTAAAGAACCAGCATCCTTTACGTATGCTTTTTAGAATAAATTATTTGCGGACCATCCTATATCTAAAATTTCAAAAGTTTACGCGATATTGCACAACGAATAATTTATTAATCACCGCTGACGTGTATTTCTAAAAACCAGTAAGTTTTTGCACATCAGAACGATTTCAACCAATCGAATAACGGCTTCCCCCGCACGGTAGCCGCGAAGCCGCCCACAGATGCACCTTTATAAACCCGCGACGCGCGTGGAAAAAGGGATGTTGAATCGAGGTAGATTCAAGTCAAGCCGATATCCAGCCGCCGCCACCGTACCGATTGCTTCGTGTAAGCACCGACCTGCTAATTACCGCCGTGGATGTTGAATCGAAGTAGATTCAAGTGAAGCCGATATCCAGCCGCCGCCACCTACCGATTGCTTCGTGTAAGCACCGACCTGTTAATCACCGCCGAAGAGTCCATCGCGATCGTGTGATAACGCGCACCACCTCGCACCGGCAACCTAAAGTTTAATCCTGTACTGCCATTTATAGACACGTAAGTTGTAAAGTTATAAAATCTGACAATTGACAATCAAACGCTACAGAACGTAAATAACGCCGGGCTGAGTCTCCAGGAGTTATACCAGTACACTAATACCCAAAGTGCCACGAAGGGTAGATCCCGACGTCACTCGCAAACACAAAGTACACTAACACCCAGAGTTCCACGCAGGGGTAACCCCCGACGTCACTCGGAAACACTTGAGGGTGAAGGGTTGTTACTGGGCTGTAAAGACCTGCGACCTTTCTCTTAGTCTATCCGGTTAAGACAGGCCATCACCTAAGTCTTCTGAGTATTACTGAGACCCCGCTCGAAACTCATACATACCAGACATACAAACACAATAACCGTACACGGTGTCTTTAATCGCAGGAGAGTACACCCGAAACCTGTTGTATAAATTTGTAGTCAATATAACCATCGCGAAACACCTAGTGTGAGACCGTTTGTAAATAAATTAGATAGTACGTAACTTATCCAATATTTACCGACAGTTAAATAATACAAATACGACTTGGTGTATATTACGATTTACCTTAAACCTATTAAAGTCATTTTAGAGTAGTTTTAATATCAAGTATTTTGTTCCCTTGATTGATTGTAGATAATTAGACTTAGTATAGAAATCCGTAATTAATTCCGTTAGATAAATAATCTAATTGCCTAATCAAACCGGTTATAATTAAAGAAAGACAGTCTCGAGATCTCGGATTTGCATACGCGCATTTCGCGTGTATTATTTCCTGGGAGTACGACATACTCGCTTCAGCGCTCCAGAGTTACTGAAGAATAAATAATCATGCCATGCGCATAAGCCGAGAACGATATCGATTTTCTCCGTCCGAGTTCGTTGCACTGGCGCCGTTGAACAAAAACTATATTGAAGCAACTGTACCAGCTTCTGTAAATACAGGACCGTATCCTAAATTTTACATACTAATTAAGGAGTAAGTTAAGATAATCCATATATCTATATTTACAGAAACGACTACGTACCCACTAGACTGCCGCCCCAGGAGAACGAGAGTGAGGAGCCGCTCTGACCAAAAGCAACAATACATTTTTGAGTTGTCATTAATCACATGTCTTATATTGTTACATTTATTTAATATACGTTTTAATACGCTTTAAGAGATTTATTTAAGGTGACAGTGTCAGCCCACTAATTAATACGAACCACACCCCGTTTATTAAATAAATTATAAACACGACTGAGCAAAGCCGAGGCAAAATAAAACCGCGTTGGGTTACAAAACCAGAAGGGGGCATATTAAAAATTGCACCCTAACGTAAAACTTGTAGGTAGGGAAAACTGTCAGAGTACAGTTTACACAGTCGTGCAAATTTTATTATTATCAGCTTTTCAACCCAATACCAAAGTGCGTTATCACTGCAACCTGTTCTTCAACATTTTAATATCAGTTAAATATTTGAAAATAATTAAGCACATTTTTTGTGCAAATCCATCTTTACCTCTCTAAGCGAAGCGTAGTATAGAAGTGGAAGTATTAGCATTTAACTTACAGCACAGAATTTTTGTTAGTAAAGACGTTTATTGTGATGCGACGTAGAAAGGATCGCCGCCGTAATTACTACAAATCGAGCACAACTAGAAACGCAAAAAATCTTTTTTGAGAATGACGAGAAAGAAGCGTATACCAGTTCCAACATCTCTTTGCAGTGTACGTTTTACAGAATTTTGTATAAAACACTTGAAAATGGAAACGATAGACCATACCTTAATTGCCTAACTCCATAAGAAAATTAAGCAACACGTAAGATTTACTGTTTGAAAATTTAGTTTTTAAAATTTATTGTTTTGGAACCTCAAACCATTTACCAGTGGTATACATTTCTACATTTAACCATCAGTTTTTATGAAGACATTTGGACAGTATGATAGAAAAATGTATCTGGTTTTTCTCCGTGGATTAGAAAACCATACAAATACATTACTGAAATTTTGACTTGTTAACAATCTATCACAGCGAAACAATTATGGGCCTCCTACCAACAAAATTTCTGGATTTAATTGTAATACAAAACGCACATCAATCCCCTCCAGAGAGAGGTTCTGTGGCTTAATTAACAAGTATACTATAAATATTAACGAAACATATATCGAAACTTGAGTTAACAGTGAGAATCTTACACGTTCGCGAATTTACTGTTCACCGTACGTTCGCGTTTAGTGAATTTTTAAAGCTCAAAAGTATTCTAGTTTGTGTGAAATATCTAAAAAAATGTGTGTACTCCCTACATAACCCTTGTAACAATTATGGCAGTCAATTTTGTAAACGACATTTGATTAGTTAAGTTGCGTCTTTTGTGTTTAGATATGAAAGGTACAGTTAAGTAATTGGTGTTAGGTCTTTCTTTACAATCTAAATTATTGAAAGACTAATTTTGACATCTAAAGTAATACTGCTTAACGCGGAATTAAAATTTTTGGATACGTTGTCAAATTGTTTTATTTGTAAATTATAAAGGAAAATTATTTTTGAGAAGACTATTCCTAATTCTGTTCATATTTTTTTATGGTGTATTCGTGAAGATTCTGCAATGGCATAATTAACCCTATTATTGACAGCTTTTGTAGTGTTATTCTGTCAAATTTATGACCTTTACCGTTTCGCTCATGTCTAAAAATATTAATCTTAAATTGTTTCCTGTTCAATTGTAAATTTATGTTTAAGATCCGCTTTGTTCAATTTGTTATTCTGTACCTGATTTTTACATACTAAAATAATAATAAAGTCAGTTATGCTTGAATGGCATTTAAAACCATTGCTAACCAGCTACTGAATTAATTAATTAATTAGTAAAATTCTATAATTTTGTTTCAAAAATGTTCAATAGTCATAATCGCTAAATCGTTTGAAATTCAGTATTTAATGAAATCTTAATTACATTCACTCACACGTCCTATACCTAAAACGTGTGGATTACATAAGTTACACAAACAAACTAAACCACTTAGACATGTTGTAGCATCCCGCGAAAATCCAGATAGCCAAGTTTCTTATCGAAAATTTTATCTAATGTTACTAAACCTACATATAGTCCAGTCCAGTAAGAAGATCGCAAAAAAATATTTTCTGAGATTTTTCTTCAGAAACTGTTCGTGGAGGGGTGACACATAATAAAACCACAAAAATCAGTTCTGATGGTGGTGCGCAACCCCCCGGCCCACAAAGGAATAGTTTTATTTCGCTAATAACTCGTTAACCGTCAAGGATATCGAAAAATCACTTGTTATAAAAAAGCCAGCTTGATTAATTTCCTAAAAAGAAGTATCTTAGTATTTTTCATATGTGTCATAGTTTTCTAGAAACTCACTATTGAAAATACAAAAAAAATTTAATTTTTTAAATTTTTTTATATATTTAATAATTTAACATTTAAAGGTATAAGCAAAGAACTAGGACATATTCAATTTTCCATCACAGAAAATTATGAGAGTAGCTAGATTTCGAGGATGTTTGATTTTGTTTTAGGTTTTTCGAAGTATATACTTACGAACTGTTATCATATTCTAAAAAATGGAATAAAATATGGAATATATTCATTTGGTGACTTTGTTTTGTAACCATAAGAAATAATAAAAGTTATATTGTTCGTAGTTTTGAGATTATGAAGTTAAAATCATCATGTCCAAATACGAATGAAATGAAACTATTGCTCAACTAAAAAGCACAGTTAAACATTTAAAAAAAAATAAGCCCATGACTTAAATTTTTTAGTGACAGGAATTTTATATTATTGAATGTATCTTAGTGTGCTTATGTTTGAACATAATAAACAGTTCAGCATTTTAGATATTTTTTATGTTTTAATAGTAATAGTAGGAACGGCAACAATAAATCAATTATTTCGTATTATCAATTCTGTCTCTCTTATTACGACCTAAAATGACGCTGCTTCATCTTGTAAAAACGACTGACGTTTTCGCGACTTCATTACAATTTTTTTTGGTAAAAATTCTAAATTCTAATTTTTCAAACTTCACAAAATTGATTTGAACTTTAACAACTTTAATAAATAATACTGCTATTGACGAAAATAACTGTAAGTGTTATCGAAACGTTTAGATTGTATAACTTAAAATACAAATACACCATAAAGAAAAACAAAAAAGATAAGTATTTTAATGTGTGAATATGATGAAAGTTTAGATTTTCATAAAATTCATAAAAAGTGCTTGTTCAAAATCTCACGCGAGTGGTACAAAACTAATTAGTAAACTGCTAAAAAAGATTTTCCGAAAAAGCGTAATTTATTTATTAACAATGAAAATAACTGTAAGTGTTATCGAAACGTTTAGATTGTATAACAAAATACAAATACACCATAAAAGCACCCAAAAAGATAAGTATTTTAATATGAGTGAATATGGTGAAACTTTACATTTTCATAAAATTCATAAAAAGTGCTTGTTGAAAATCTCACGCGAGTGACTACAAAATCAATTAGTAAACTGCTGAAAAGGATTTTCCGAAAACGTGTAATTTATTTATCAACAATGAAATAGTTCAATTTTTTTTCAGCCTGCAAGATTATAAAAAAAATGCAGGTTTAAATCAATTTTTAGAATAACGGGAAAATGTTGTCAAAAAGTTTACAAAAGCATAACATCTATTTGTAACGAAATAATTTGTGTTTTGGATACTTAAGTTACTTTGGTACTTTTCTATAAATTTCTGTTCAAGTTGTACATGTTTACTCAAACTTTCTTTCTAAGAATGCTTACGTTGTTTCTGTTCATAACTTGAACCACATATTTCCAAGTAATTTTACTATCAGTCTAATATAAATATTCGTACCTTTGGTTATTCAAATGCTATAAATTCACATTCATATATTTCATTTAAAATCTGCATTGCTACTCCCTCTAGTGACGTATCCTAAAATATAGGTAATTAAGGGGAATTATATTACAAGCTTTTAGAAGTTCTCTCTAGATAGCGTTAGTGGAGAAATCACAATTTAGAATTTCTGGTTTTATTTAGATAAAAAGGGTGATAACAATGTATTGTGTTTAATACAACTTTAACATAAAAATTACGTCTTCTTTCTTTCCTGTGGCGTCCATTTTGCCAAGCTGAAAATTTTTGATGTCTTCTTGAAAATTGCTTGATAGTATTATACGATATAACTAATCGGATATATCTTCAAGAAGCATAATTTGCAATAAAACAATTGGTGCTTTTTCTAATCATTATTTACAAGTTTTGTTGCTCGCTTACATGCGGTTTTAGAAAAATTTTCTTCGGCAAGATCGAGTAAGTTACCAGTGAATTTCTCTGATTTTGTTAGTAATAACTGACTTTCTTTCTTAGCGTGTGAAGACATGAATTATTGATGCTTCCATAAAGCAAGGAAAGCACATCGATATACTTTCATTTGGCCCGTTACATCTAAGGGGTAACGAATAAAGATTATTTACTTACATAATGTTAATTACCTTCTCTTTTTAGCTTGCACCAATTACCTTCTTCTTTTGGCTTCAACGAAGTACCTCCTACTTTTGGATTCTACGATTTAACTTCAACTATTATGTCCATATTATCTACATACAAGTACTATTCTGGTTTACCTTCTGAGTCATAATTAAAATCAAACAGGATCGTGACAACTTCTGCCTATGTTCGTGATCGACTGAACGTAATGACTATCTGCTTATAGAAAGGTTAGATCGTTCCTTTTTCTTTTGTTTTCTCTATGGTTACATGAACTTTAATTGAATAATGATAGAGTACACCTGCTAAAAATAACGTAATTAATTAGTCAGTTAAAATAATACCTGTTATCACTATATCCTTGTTGCTGTACCAATAAGTAATCCTTCACTTCACAACCACGTAACCTTCCTTATCTGTTCTTTTACCATTACTTTCCTTCCCTTATTTTGTTTGTAATTGTAATAATAACATTTAATTGTATCTGTTGTGGCTGCCATTTTTGGTGTTGTGTGCGACATCACTGTAATTGGGATGCGCATAAGTAATTACACAGTAGCCAAACGAACCGTTAGATAAACATATGTTTTCGTTATATTTGGTGTAGACAGTAATTTTTTTTTCTTCTTGAAATGTATGCAATTATTAAATTTTCACATATATTTGGTTCATAATTGTTTAAGAAAAAAAATGCTTGCTGAGCTATAAAAGTTTCGTGTGGCTCACTATAAAATTTTATTTCGGTTTTGGTGTAAACCATCTCAAAGTTGTTTTGGTTATTATTTAGTAATAAGTTACGCTTTGTATAGGCGTCGATATACTTTTCTCTTTTAGGTATACAACGGAAGGCCTTCCCTTGAAAAGGGGAAATGTTTAAGTTCGGTTTTTTTGTAAAATAGAGAAAAACTATTCTGGCTTGCGAACGGTATTTAATTACTATTTCTTTTTTTTGTACATTTGGGGTATCTAAATATATTGTTTTGTTGTGGATCAATTAGATCCACACCTTCTACTATTCAGTCTAAATTTTTAAAAATAAAATATACATTTGTTTCTTTCGCACTACAGCAGTGTAATTATTCCTATTTCCTCTGGTACTTCCCTTTTCCTAAAATCTCCTTGCTCATTCCTTTCTGCACCACTGTCCAAGAGTAGGGACAGCGGTGAACCTTAGCTCTATCTAGGGGAGCGGCTCTTGGCGCCGCCATCTTTAACATCCTTTCCTCTCTCACCCCGCCCGAACCGACATTTTTGAGCTAGTTCGGTGTGCTCACTATCTGTGAATGAGCAGAGAATCCTTTCCTTCTTCCTTTTTCTTCCAGCTCCCCGTTTAAACACGCAACATATTTTATGATTTCTGCGAACGCATGTGTTGTGCATTCTTGCACAAAAGTTGTTTGTGACGTCAGCGCATCACAGACCTCCCAGTTAGTCAGTATATATAAGGTGCCGGATCGCATATACACGTTTTTTTTATATAATGGTGCTTAAACGTAACTTTATCTATACAAAATTCCGGGTGCCACTTCGACGATTAGTTTCACGGTGCCACAAAAACCGATTTTCAATATATATAAATATATATATATATATATATATATATATATATATATATATATATATATTGCTGCAAGAGGGTTACAAATCCTACCTCAAGGTAGATCCGTCAGAGGTGGATGAGCTAAGAGATGAATTTGCAAATTATTTTATAAGTCCAGCAGGCCCTTTGCCTTGGCGAATAACGAAAATATATTGTATTAATCATATACAAGTCATTATTACTTTTATATAAATAAATACGGACTTTTTTAAAAATTTTTCGTCGTCTCACAAGTATGACACAAGATGACTTACCTGCTTCCATTTTCTTCTCTTGCTCCAAATTTCCATAATTTTCGATTAGGAACTGATACATCTCCGTTCACAATTTTGTTTTCTTCAATCTATCTTTGTAATTATCTACTGTTATGTCCCAATTGAACGGTCTTTGCTCTATCAGTTCAGTCAAAGTTAAAGTGTCGTATGCACCCTTTCTTGCCATCTTACTACTGACGTGCAACGCTGCTTGAATGATGCTGAACAAATTGCAACCGATTATGGTGAATCCTGTGAAAACATTCACAAGCTTGCACTGGTTACAGGAATGGTGGCAATAAAAAATATCGCGATTTCAATAGAACAGATCGCGCGTTCACGCCATATAGCGTCGGCGTTATCATAGCCGTAATGGTATCGTCTATGAATGAAAACGGCTGATTTAAAAATACAGACATTTAGTGTGAAGCAATATTGCAAACATCTATCGCGTGCTATACAGGGTGGCCCATTAGTGTGTGGACGTCAAATACCTTTAAAAGTATTAGTGATAGAGAAAAACTTTCTTCACAAAAATTGTACAGTTCTTAGAGATGCACAATCGCAAAATATTAGTAAGTATACGGGGTCGTCCAAAAACTTGTGACAAACCAAACATATCATTTTTTTAATGAAACACCCTATATATTTTTCTATTTTTAAATTCGACTTTTTTTCCTGATTCTAAAAATATACGGTTATCATACCTTATATCGAATGGTTTAATAAATATGATTTTTTATTGCAATTAAAGGATAATTTAGTTAACTACAATTTCAAGAATTGAAAATAAATAAATAGTTCTGATTATGTAACAAAATAATACATATGCTCTATTTTTCAAAGTTACTTTCAAATTTTGAGATATCTTTATTTTTTTTATACTGGGCGGACAATAATATCTATTTTAAAATTTCTCAAATATTTAAAATAGAACACCCCGTATATTACTGCATATTTCGAATCAGCTATCTTTCGTGATCCTAAAAATGTATGCATTTGATAATTTAACAGTAGGAACCAGAAGTTAAGCGCTTATCTTATGGAAATTGCGGTAAGTTGAATATTAATACATGTGAAATCGTTTCAAGTTAAACAATCGGTGAAAAAAGTCTGAAAGAGACAGACTTTAACTGAAATAAACAAGTTAAATCCAAAATGAAACCTTGCGCTATAAATTTAAAATAAAGTCATTACTAAAATAAACTTTTTCTCCAACCGCCTAAATAGGACTATATTGTGACAGTATTTCGTACCGAAAGTGGCCGATTTCGGGATTCTTCAGGTCTCCATGGCAACTGTAAAAAATGTAGTTTGGTTTTTGTGCTAGTATTTGAATTTTAAACAAGTGTAAGTTTATTTAAATGTTTTGAGTACAAATCCTCTATAAACACAAATCGACTTTTGCTGTTGCACTATCTATCACATTTGAATTAAATTTATACAGGTAAAATCTAATGAAAATTGAAAACTACACGGCAATTATTTTTTTACTAAAAAGTAGAATAAAACTGATTCTGTATAAAATGTGTATTATTAATGTCTGATACTTACAGCGACATAAATAAGGGGTGTCCAAGAACGTAGTGAACTATAAATAAATGACTGAATATAACGATAAAATTGACTGCAGAACAAATTTTATGTTTTATTTGTACTAAAAATGCATTCTCGGGACTCGGAAGATTTCTGGACTACGCTCGTTCCGAAAATTCAAATTCAAATCATGCTTAAGTGACTAATTGAAATAATCGAAATTAGGTACTAGTTAGCAAAGTAAAAAAAAGGAATAGCAAAAAATTGGGTGTGCTTATAACTACTGAAGTAAGCGTTCAAAATCAATTTGAATAGTAATCCTTGGATAGTCATATTGGCAAACATGAAAAGAAAATAAAATGAAATAAAGTCTGTCACTATGGTTCATTGGCATTTAAAATTCGTAAATTTTCTTTAAGTTTTCTTAGATAGGGTTGCTAGAAAAATGGAGTTTGATAAAAGTGATTTAATTGACATGATTTTTATACTGGGTGAGCGTCAGAAAAATTGTTTTATTACCCAACAGAGTTTATAAGGAAAGATTTTCCAATAAACTAAGGTATTCAAGAAAAGAGTCGTTTAGAAACCTTTTGGAACGTGTTTTGGAACTTGTTTACTTCAATTAAAGTCTGTCTCTTTCAGACTTGTTTCCCGATTCTTTACATGAATACAAGGAGTTCTGTTTAAAACTTGAAACAACTTAACATATATTAATTTCCATAAAATAATGGCATACATAATGCATACATTTCTAGAATCACAAAAGATAGCTGATTTCAAATATGTAATAATATACAGGGTGTTCTATTTGAAAAAATAGAGAAATTTTAAAATAGATATTCTTGTTCACCCTGTATAAAAAATAAGGATATCTCAAAATTTGAAGGTAATTTTGAAAAATAGAGCATATGTACTATTTTGTTACATAATCAGAACTATTGTTTATTTTCAATTGTTGAAATTGTAATTAACTAAATTAACTTATTATAAGTTTTGTTATGAACGAATAAGTTCAAAGGTAAATATGTAATTAAAAATTATTATTAATAATAATTTTTAACCAAATTAATCTTTAATTGCAATAACAATGTTCATATCTATTAAACTATTCGATATAAGGTATGACAAACGTACATTTTTAGAATTAGGAAAAAAGCCGAATTTAAAAATAGAAAAATATATATGGTGTTTCATTAAAAAAATTATATGTTTCGTATGTCACACGTTTTTGGACGATCCTGAATGCTTACTAATATTTTCCCGATTGTGCATCTCTAAAAACTGTACAATTTTTGTGAAGAAAGTTTTTCTCTATCTTTAATACTGTTTAAGTTATTTGCCGTCCACACACTAATGGGCCACCCTGTATATGGTATAGCTATGGCACCGTGTGACAATGCACTTAGTGTAAAAGTAAATTCATTAAATTATGCAAGGACAATGGTTATACTAGACGAGGTTTATTGTCAAACACATATGGGCGGGTTTCCATATTTGTAGTTGGAAACTGATGCTGACATTATGCGTAATGTAATGTGTTGTTACATATTCACACTCAATATGTAATAACAAAACTTGGTACAAATTTTAGCTAAGTTGAAATAGTTTTTTATATTCGCATGCTACTTTCCCTACACGGCTTTCACTTGATTTTTCACAACGTTTTTCTATACATAGTCAAGGTGAGAACGATGGAAGCAATTCAATAAACCGTATTTTTATATCATATGCCTTATAAAAGTAATCACAGGCACGGATGATTCAGCAGAATAGAAAAATCTCTTTGGCTTAAAAACTACGAAGGGAAATAATCACATGTGTATCAACGTGAATAACGTTTTATCAAATATATTTATGCTGATAGAAAGCTTTGCTTAAAAATACATGTTTTTCTGTATTATTCAATACCCATAAGTGCTCACCTTAAATATAAATTTCTTTGTGTATTACACCTACACATGAAAGAAATTTCTTTGTCAAAGATTGAATTTGATTGTTTAACATAGAACGGTGTCTTTTTTTGATTGAAACGTAATACAATGAAAAACCGTGCAGTAACGTTATATCGACACCTACCCTTTTATAATTATTTATCTTTCTATGGCATTTTCCTTAACGTAACAAATGCGCCTGACTATAACAAATACCTCTCTTAACCTTTTTGTGTAATAATTCAATAAGGGAAACCCAATCAATATGGTATAATGTCGTTTAGAGTAATATCAATTATCATAAATTATGTTAATTTCTGTTTTTGCTTCAACTTACGTTTCCAGTTCCACTGTGGTATTAATATAGTACTAATAATTTATTTTAGTTCTAACACTATTCCAACCACTCCCTCAAAAATGTTATTCTTTTTTTGTTACCTTCATTTTTTTGTTAAAAAGTATTATCTTTCTAAGTACATTGGTATATTACTAGAAAACTAATACTGAAACAAATCAATAGCGTTTTACACGTTTTGAATGCTCTTAATGCAGCAGCATGTGTTACTATCGGTTTAAAATTTTAGTTTAGAACAAAATTATCACTAATTAGCAAAATGTATAGAAGCGGAGGAAGAAATTGCCTATAAAATAGCATGTGAAAGCACAACTCCTAACTTAATTAGAGTCCGCCTCCATACATTCGCATTAGCTGATTTCCTGTCAAGCAATTTAGAAACGCTTTGTCGCAAGGAGAGAGTAAACGTTAAGTTGAAGTAAAAATATAAATGTTGCAAGATTGTAGCAAAATAAAAATTGTTTTCGTTTTTTAGTTTCACTGTCAGGTTCAAGCTATAACCCAGTCGTTCGAAATTCCTACACGATAAATTATTTACCGCGAAAAAGGTTTGCAATGTATGGTACTACAAATTGAGGGGTATATTTTGAAAGGAAAGTCATTGAAATCCTTTGTTTACTGTACAGAAAGTATTTTAATCTGCTGTTGTAGGTATTGGTAACTTAATCATTAAAGCGCAATTTATAAAATTTCGTCGTTAGCGAATACTTAATATTCCAACTGAACTGAACGTCAAACAATCCATTCCATGCGACCGACCCCAATTTGGCATTTACTCCTTTCTTGGCATTCTAATTAGAAATATTCACAGAAATAAATTTGTTACACTCTAAGTTCTTTGCTTTATGTTGATTGCATTCACCGTGCTTCGCATAACTAGCAGTATTTGCTTTTACAAGTAACAATGGGATTGCTACCAATATTAAACTAGCCGCATAAAATGTTCTACATTCGCAGTTATAACCACAGAATTTGTGTGTTCCGCCATTAAACGAAATGCATTTACTCCTAATACAGTGATAGCTCTAATAACTATAATGATAATCATGGTGATGATGAGAACGACGACGATGATGAGGACGACGATGACGGTGACGATGACGATGACGATAACGATAACCATGACGATGACGATGACGATGACGATTACGATCACGATGACGATGACAATGACGATGACGATGACGATGACGATGACGATGACGATGACGATGACGATGACGATGACGATGACGATGACGATGACGATGACGATGACGATGACGATGACGATGACGATGACGATGACGATGACGATGACGATGACGATGACGATGACGATGACGATGACGATGACGATGACGATGACGATGACGATGACGATGACGATGACGATGACGATGACGATGACGATGACGATGACGATGACGATGACGATGGGGATGACGGTGACGGTGACGATGACGATGATGATGATGATAATGACGATGAAAATGAGTATAAAAAACCTCAATCTTAAAGCTCATTTGGCTGCTAACAGAAAGAAAAATTTGCCGTCAAAGAATTGAGCTTTGGTAAATGAGAAACATTCTAGTACCAAAAATTGATTACAATTGACTGCCTAAATAAAAATTAGCAGACACAATAAACAATAGCTTAAAGGATAGATTATTCTACACTCCTCCATTATTGCATTACAAATATTATTTTAGATTTTAAACTCTATCGATTACTTTAATCCAACATGCATCTAAGATTTATTTACTACAATTATAATAATGTGACATTGGGTTAAAAAACCTCTGCAAATTGTATGATTTTCAAAAAAATTGTGTGGACGGGTTCCAAATTCGAGTTTTTTGGAAATATTTGGAAAATGACAAAACTTTCGAAAAAAATTGCAACAACACTTTTTGTCACAAACTTTATTTCCTATCTAATGGTATTTTCACTTTTGAATATGTTAAGCAGTTCCGGAAATATTTAGGAAAAACCGGTTTTTCACAGTGTCGATTTTTTGCTAATATCTTGTAAACCGTTTGTTGTACAGAAAGATTAAAGGTACAAAAAATATTCACAATTATATTACTAATCACATATTACAAGAAAAAAATTTTGCAAAAGGAGCACTTACCCCCAATTTCACGACTTTCCCATACCCCACGGTGTCAGTCGCTTTCTGTAGTTGATATTTATATGTGTGCCAAATTACACACACACACGCACGCACGCACGCACGTACGCACCGACATACGCCCGCACGTACGCACGCCCGCACGCACGCACGTACACGCACACTCACGCACGCACTTACACACACGCGCGCGTACGCACACACACACACGCACGCACACACACACACACACACACGCACACGCACACGCACACGTACACGCACACGCACACGCGCACGCGCACGCACACGCACACGCACACGCACACGCACCCGCACATCCATACGTACACGCACACGTTTTCCAACATTTTAAAGCGATTTAGCAAATCAAAATTTTTGAAATTTAACGAATCAGTACTTCCCATCTGTTGGATGTGGAAGTAATTAACATATATCGATTAATACTAACAAGTGTGAGTAGTTTAGAATCTCCTTTTTTTCAAAAAATTTAATATGACTTCATAAACCAACCACAAAGTGTTTTAAAAGTATGTAGATTATTGTGTACGATTGAAGAAGAGATGAGTGCATAAATTCATGTTTCTATTTAATTTATGATAATATGGAAAACTAACTTTCGCCCTTATTTTTATCTGAGATATTTCAAATCATATTGACACAAGTTTAAGTACTTAATAAAGCAACAAATAGAATCGATTCAACACAACTATTGAGTTTTTCAATTAATGTACTAAAGGATCATAGCCGGTGATTACACTCTAATTTTATTTTAGTAAAGATCAGGGAGCGCTTTAATAGATTAAATGCTATTAGATCGTCTTGAAAATGAAAAATAAAAACACCATCTAGGCTAAAAATGAAAATCGTCACATTCAGAAAATAAGAATAACAAAATTTAATCGAATTATAACTTTGAGCACAAAGTTGTGAAAAACATTAATTTGAAAGTGTTAAACATACTCACAGATAAAAATTTGAGATACCAATCAAATATCTAATTAAATTACAACAAACCTGACAAACAAATAATTTTCAATTACCGTGATAAAAAGAAAGCAAGATATGATCGATGGGTGTTTCAAAACTCGTCCCGTCTGTTCAATAAGTCACGCGGTGACAAAAATTTCAAATAATATTGTGGCCGTAGGTACATGAATATTTGAGAATATTATATTATATATTAAGATTTATAGATCATATTGGGCGATTTTTTTGTGCTTAATAAGGAAATTAATTTAGTTAATTCCTTAATGTATTATTTGAGTAGCAATAGATATCTACACATTTGACAGGGTAAGCCCTACGCTGTTTTAGTATTTCCCTTACACCGTAAGGGAAATCCTAAAAACTCTTGAGCTTTCGGCTTTAATTATTTTAATCAATAATATATTAGGGAATTTGGCACTTTTCTGATACTGAATGTTTCAAAAATTTTTTCTTTTACATTCTGGTATTTACAGGGTGTATCAAATCAAGTGCTCACATTTCTAATTTTGTGTATTTTTTAAATTATCAGCTGTGTTATTTTTGATGTTTATTTTAAATTATTATGTTAAATTTGAAAAGTATGTAAATAATGATACATTTTTAAGATTTATAAATAGAGGTTGTACAAAAAATAGATAGCCTCAAAAGGTTTTCTAAGGCCCCATCAAAGAGAGTATCGTAAGATTCTATAAGTTTTCTCAATTATTTTGTAAACCGTTATTTACTTCAAAGTAATAATGGTAATAGTTTAGGAATTGATAAAATTATATTGAATTTACAGATACATGTGTATCAGCCTGTTCTATTTCAAACCTTCAAATTTTAAACATTAGTGAAAGGAGACCATCAGATTGGCGGTTATGATTATAGAATTATTGAATAAAACTCTCTTCTTAACACAATTCTATAGGAAATGGTTGGTCAAAGTTTTAAAATAGGTAACATGAACATTTTAATGTATTTGATTATAATGAATAAGATAGTAGCTTGGTATGATATTGTGTCATCAGTATAGGTGAAACATGTGTCGCTTAATATACATCGATCTTTGAGACTGTATCCTAACGCTTTTAATCAAATTTTAAACAAGTCTCCTTGTGATACTGGGAATCTCTTTCGAATCATAGATAAAATAAAATAATGTATTATATTAAAAGGCACAGCCTGCATACTAAAAGCAGATATATTAAATCACAAATATCACCACAAAACAGCTAATTCTCAACATATAGTATATCCCAAATCAAACACAAAACAGCATACAAAATATGAGTTGCAAACACATAACAAAACAGATAACCGCAGGGGTCTATGAACGGCGTACAGAAATTCTCACCCCGTGACGTCACAATGATTGGCAACATGCGCAAGATCATACCTTGTTTTATGGTATCATGTTTAGTTACCATTTAAGGACTGTAATCTGACCGTTATTATACATTGAAAACAGAATATGTATGTTTAATTTTAAAACTATATACGTTAAATCATTTCAATGCTGATATAACTTAACGTACTCAATTGGGAAAGCATACGTTTAGTAAAAACACAGCAAAAAGTGTAGTCATACCAGAAGTTGAAAATAAAATTAAGATATACTATACTATACTTTTTTAATTACATATCAAAGCTTATTTAATCGGAGGTTAACTATCTGTTAAAGTTTTTTTAATGTTTATATATTTCAACAGCTTCTAGATGAAGAATAATATAATAGTAAGTTTCGCTTGATAAAATTTCCATATTATCAAATATGATTTGAATTATTTAACGTATGGTCAAGTACGATAGACTTATCTGGTTAAATCAATCTACAATATCTCACATGTTCCTTACATCTAATGTGAAAGCTACGTTTTGTGGTTCTAACGTATACTTCTCCAGAAGAACAAGATAGGGTAAACCACAGAGTTAATGGACATCGATAGTTATAGGACAAGGAATTTACTTTTGGAATTTATACGTACGTAAGTAAATGTACTAATTTTTAGGTAAAACGGCTCCCTCTTGTATGCACTGTCTGAAAATGTATTAGAAGATGGACACAGTTACAGGAATACATAAATGCGTCATTTATAAATACGCCTTGCATTTTCCTCGTGCAAATCTTAAGCACCCTGTTAAGAAAGTGAGTTGCGCTTAGTGAATGAAAAAGTTATAAATATATAAGATTATTTAAGGAAATTATACTTTGTCGTAAAATGTAAGTCTTTGGTGCTATTTTAATCAACAAATTAAAATTTTTAACCTAATATTATAAAACATGTGCTTTGTCCAATAACTGTAAGAAAAAAATTGAAGACAATCTAGTTATCGAACAAATGTCCGATAACTGAATTTCCTAATATGACTCGTTATCACTTTCTTTTTTCAATAGACTAAGTTTACCGAATTTGTTTTCTTTTATAATCACATTGCTTTAGATCTGATAGTTATTGGACACGGTGTCCAATAAATGTATTTCGTGTGTCCAATCACTGTATTAGTCCCTTATTTTAGCTGTAAAATGCCGTTAATGAGAAACTATGATCTCACACTAATTGAAAAAGCAGTGCAGGAGGTTAAAAGGGGTCGAATGACCTGTAGAACCGCTTCGACTACATTCAACATCCCCAAATCAACAATAAAATGTAAGCTAAAAAACCCAGGTAATAGATTCTTGTGGCCGTTGTATAGTTTTGACACAACTGGAATAAGATCAGTTAACTAGGTATGATTTTAGGTGATCAGTTCTTAATTATTTTCCTATATTTATGTATTTCTTACAGATGGATTATTAACATTGCGGAAAAAGGATTTCCAAGAAAGAAGAAAGACATTTTGTTTACTGTTGATAATATATTGTAATACAGCTAAAAAACTTTCATTTAACTTATTTTTAAGCTTTCTTGAGAAGACATCCAGAAATTGCCCAAAGAACGAGCGAAGGAGTGACTAGTGTTAGTTCCATTGCAGCAGAGCAGGATATCAGAAAATGGTTTTCGAAAATAGAAGCTTACATTGAAGAAGCAAAGTTAGAAGATGTTATTCACGATCCATCTAGAATCTATAATGGGGACGAAACTGGTTTCCAAATATGTACCCATACTGGAAAAGTATTCGTGGGTAAAGGTGCAAAAAATGTCTATTCTATAGAACATAGATTGGCTAAGAAAACCATTACGGTTATGTTTTCATTCTATGTGGTTGGAACTATATGTTGTCCTATGATTGTACATTCCAAATAAACGAATCCCCGAAAACATCGCTATGTCTGTTTATCCCTCATGGGGCTTAGGTCGCAGCGACAATGGCTGGATGACCAAAACATTCTGCGAGTACATTTTAAATGTAAATTTTGCATCCGCACCTGATTGAAAGGAATATCAAGTTTGCAGTAATCCTCTTTGTGGATGGCAACAAATCTCACTTAAGTCTAGAACTAACTTTACTCTGAAATAAACCACAAATAGAGATTTTGGCATTGTATCCAAATGCAACTCGCATTTTACAACCCGCCGACGTTTCAGCATTCACGCCTATAAAATCTATTTGGTTCAGTGAAGTGACACAGTGGTACATGGATAATCCGGTAGAAACCTTAAACAAACAATCCTTTTGTTTGTTTAAAGTTTATAATACATATTACTACTGACGAAGATAACTGTAAGTGTTATCGAAAGGTTTAAATTGTATAATTTAAAATACACCATTAAAAAACCCAAAAAAGATAAGTATTTTATTATGTGTGATAATGGTGAAAGTTTACACTTTCATAAAACAATATTTTGCTCAACTTCTACAATCTGTAATTGACAAAACTGATAAAATGTAGTCAATGGCTACAAAGTTTGTGGCCTCTATCCATTTAATAGCAACGCAGTAGATTATCCGAAGTGTTTATCTAAAGGAAATGATAATCACGAAACGAATAACGAAGATGAAAATACACCAACTTTGATGTACACCGATTTTGCAGAAGTCGTGAGCACTGCAAAAATTAAGAAGTTTGAAAATATTCATACAATTATCAGCGATAATGAAGATGACAATTTTATTCATCTTTATCAATTGTAGCAGCATTTTAAAAAGTCCTCTAAAGCACCTTCCAAAAAAATTAGAATCATTCAAGATATATCAGCACAGACTGCAAATTGTCCAGCTGTTATTCACGACTGTGACATAGATACAGAAAGTAAAGAAAAGGAATCAATACAAAATGTAAATGGCCCAGCTGTTATTACGGACTGTGACATAGGTACAGAAAGTAAAGGAAATAAAGAATTAGACGGAATTAATAAAAGTGAAATGGAAGCTATCGACTTATGTAATAAAAACAATAATTCAGAAA
Source organism: Vesta saturnalis (assembly GCA_036346205.1). Classification (NCBI taxonomy): domain Eukaryota; kingdom Metazoa; phylum Arthropoda; class Insecta; order Coleoptera; family Lampyridae; genus Vesta; species Vesta saturnalis. Next base: position 56,250 of record JARFJB010000665.1, read on the forward strand.
AATATTTACAGAGTCAAGATGATGTAGCAATTCCAAGCATAAGCACTGATTTACAACATTTTGATTTGGAATCGCATCAAGCTGACAATATATTGAAAGGTGGAACAAACATCAAAGGTAAAAGTTTAACTAAGTTTCCAGTGTGCACCCAAAGGAAAGGAAAAAACAAACAGAAAGGTTACCTTTTGCAATCACTTCCTAAACATTTCAAGAAACGTGCTTTAAAGCAACAATTAGAAGATGATAAGAAAAATCGTAAGAGGTTAAGCGAAGAAAATAAAAAAGAAAAACTCAGTAAGGCTAAAGTTTCCAAATGTTTTATGCTGTGTAACGTACGCCAAAGACAAATAAGGGGCAAAAAGAAGCAGCCCCTAAAATTCGATGATTGCCTAAAGGATTACCACAGAAACTGCATTCCAAAGAATAATCTAAGACTTGTACCTGATGAAGAATCCGATGACTTATACTTGTGTCATATTTGTTATAAACCTGTAAGTGACAATGAAACTTGTCTTAACAGCGACGATCAAAGTGACGAGAGCTGCGATGATTCATTTAAAAAAATTACAGAATTTCATAATGGTAAAAAGGAAGACAATGACGAGGAGAACGATATAAGTGACTCTGAATCACTATTCCTATTGTACAAAGCAGAACAAAGGAACTTAAGATACATACTAGTAGAACTTGTCCAATAACATGAAAGTTTTTTATAGTACATGAAGGCTAATACTTTGTGTCTGTTTCCCAAATTCTTCGTTAAAGAATTTATTGTTTTTCGATTTTATTTTTTACTTTGTTGAGAAAATTTTTCTTAACTGTCCAATAGCTATATGATAAAATACTTTTCTGGGGTTTTTAATGGTGTATTTTAAATTATACAATCTAAACGTTTCGATAACACTTACAGTTATCTTCCTCAGTAGTAATATTTGTTAAAAATTGTTAAAGATGTTGTAAACAACTTTGACAAAATCCCAAAAAAGATAAGTATTTTATTATGAGTGTTAATGGTGAATTTTCATACAATAGCTATAGGATTACCCTACCTTATTCACCGGCTAATAGTAGATGTGAAACGTCTTAAATGTTCTTTAATTCTTTTAGTTATAATTAGTTATAATACCATGGTTAACTAATGTTTTATGAATTTTATCCGTAATGTTAGTTGTGAAAAGAAGAAAAACTCTATCAACATTAAGCGGTAATTGTTTTTTAGGGGGCATTATTTTAACAGGTTAAATTGTGTTATTAATTTAATTATAACCATTACTTGTGGTTACGTTTCTAAATAATCAAAATCATCTTCTAAAAATTACGGAGCACACATTCATTAAGCTTGATCCGCCAGTGCTTCGACTAGTTCTAACGTGTATGATGATTAGATATTTTGTAATGATTCCTTTCTGTGTGTGCAGATTTCCGGTGAACCGTAAAAGACAGAAATGAATGATTTGTTTTAGAAGTTAATATGTCTAAAAATGGTCAACCTACTTTAGTTTTTTTTCCATAGTAAACTGAATACTTGAATTTATAAGATTTAAAGCTCGTTTAGTATTTCTTCTGCATGTCTCCAAATTACAAAGGTATCACCAATATATCACATATACCAAATACCAAACATATTACAAATTAGAGGTATTTGTTGAGATAGTGTTTCAAACTAAAAAAAAGCAATTGCTGACCATATGAGGCTCTAAGTAAAATATTTCGCAAGGTTATAAATAGCGGGTGCAATCGCACTGACGATGGGTCTTAAAGGAACAATTAGATTTGTAAAGCTTTGTTAAACCATTCAGTTTTGGAAGAAGAGCTTCAAATCAAGTTAATCACGTTTTTGATTCTTTAAGAATAAAAGATACTAAATTACTAAGTTTTTAATGGGAACATTTATGTAGGATTTTTTGGTAATTCACGGTAAGTTGGTGGTTCCAATAATCGTTAAATTTGAAATTTATGATCCTTTACATTTAAAATAATCATTGCATTACCTTATGTGACAGTAATACAAATACGTTACTACTGTCGATCTGTTACGATAGACGGGGAGTGGTTAACTTAGTGCGAAATGGAATTTAATATTTATTTTTAAATTCACAAAATTTTTCAGGTCAAACGAGTTCAATAAAACATTCATTTAACGTAATTGTATTTAGTAGTATTAGTGTAACCAATTAGCAAACCTTTCAATCATATAAGGACGTAACTAAAGAAGCTAAGTTTACATAAAGTTAGAAAAAAAATTAGTTCTGAAATAGTGGTCAGCAAATGGCAAATTAACCCTAGAATACTGGACTATATTTTACATACTCTGATACTGGACTATCGTACTTTTTGCGAGTATTAAATAGAACACTTAATACTTGTGAAATGTTTATTCAATAAACGAAAATGGTGCTACAATACATTAAATGAGTAGCAGAATACATTTTAATGAAAGTAAAAACATTATTATATTACTTATTGGCACATTCACTGCATATGTCTCCTCGGTATTCTCCACAAATGGCAGTTTTTATTAGTAATCGTTCTCTTAGCTATGAATCAGTAAGGCAATTGCTTAGTTCAATCATATACTGGTATCTATTGATCGGTTTATTGTTCAATTTTAATGTATTTGTAGTGTAGATTATATAAGAATTTATACATGCAATATTTAGCCATTGGCCACCTCCTACTTTTACGATTAAAATTCATACTCGAACGCATCTGGCCGAAGGTACCTACTCCGACTTTTGTAATTGACTATAATTTCTGGCTTTCCGTTTGTTGCGATTTCAGAATTCTCATATATTGTGGAGAACAGGAGAGCATTAGGACTATTTCTTTTTTGGCATGTAAGACACCATCATTTACTTTCGATAGTAGCAGCAAATTAACGTGTTTCCGTTCCTTTCTTTCAACTTCAAAAATTCCTGCGGTATTTATGATTTGTTTTCCTGTAATAGTCAGGTTATAGGGTTTTTTCAGCAACTAGTCTGCCAACGAGATTGAAGTCAAATAATTGTCCATAGTAAAATTTCTGTCACTACCCTGCACTCAATGCTTAGATCGACCCTAAACATAAAAACAACATAAATATAGAAGCCCATGTAAGTTCACGAACAATATGTGTAGCTAACGATAGTCCATTCGTATTGGTATCTTTTCTTAAACACGAACCAGCATCAATCATTTATTTTGATGATGAACCGCATAACATGAGAATTTTTATTCTGTATTTAGCCGGTTTGTTTGATATGTAGATCCTGAATGGACAGCTTCCATGCAATCCTACTAGTTGCTCATCGATTGTCAAATATGTAAATATATTTCAATAAATATTTTCCATATTTCACGAATGTGTGTGAATGAATCGGGTTGCTTTCTTTCCTTTCTTATGTTTTTCGAATCAAACCTAAGACAACTCAACAGGAATATGAAACGTTTTCGGCTAAAGCAAGCTTTGCAGTTTGTTCCAGACATTTTAAGGTCGAACATGTGTTTGGCTGATAGATGGTTATCTTCATTTGCTGTTGACCTGATCAATATTGCAAATAGATCCTTTATCTCACTTTTTGTCGTTTAAGATAAATTATAATTGCTGTGATATTTCTCAGATTGTTTGGATATTTCCGCATTGTGTACTGAAATATGTTATCTGTTGGCAACACCTTTTGGACCAGGTACGAAATAAGTAACATTTCTAGCTGCTGTTCTTCTAGGTTTCACAGGTATTTGAGATGACGATTTATGACCATTTTTGCCAATAAATGGGTTTTTGAAGGTTTTATAACGTATGAAGACTTGCCTTCAACCTTCTCAGTATCTTCAGAAGCTACACGTCTCATCTCAACCTGCATTGCAACTAGATTCGGCTGGGTAACAGTGTCATCTTCCTTTTCATCGTCTGACGACTCAAGTAGCAAAAATCGTCCTCAAAGTCGCTACTATCGTCTTCAGAAACATCAGGATCGCTACACTCCCTCTGCATTATACGCTCGACTTCAAGTTGCATTTCCGCTTTTGAGCCCTTCTTGTCATTTTCTAAGAAAGCAATAAACGGGAATTTATAACGATGAAAATTCGACAAAAAAATATGTCTTACCTGATAAAAAATTATTACAAAACACTGAATACAGCGCAATATGAAAACAGGATGCCCAAAAGCACAATATACGGGAATACTGGATATTCGTATATTTTACGACGTGGTTACGTAATAAGTAAGGTAAGAGTACAAAATTCATGAACCACACCCACTACTGCCTAGCGGGCTACTAAATAGAAAGGTACCGGGAGGCACGTAACCATGGGCTACGCGAGAGGTTCCCAAATCGAACGATGTTAGCGAACGTTAAATTCACGAATGTTCAGTATTCTAGGGTTAAATACAACAAAAAAGGTTATGTATTAAGTTATATCCCATTTTGTTATATATTAGATGTTTTTTATCGGACAGTCACAAAATGTAATATGCAGTCGATCCTGTTGAGTTAAGTAAAGCTAATGCATCCTTTCTTATCAAAGATAATCTTAGCTTTCATCAAGTCTCTGAGGCATTAATCAGATAAATAATTAACTTTCAAAATAATGAGCTCAAAGATATTTATAGAGTCAGTACAAAGATTCTAAAAATAAATATTAGTTTGCTCGTTAAGCCTTTAAACAAACTTGTTAATGTGCCATAGTTATACCGCCATATAAAAAAGGAGATTGCAAAAATCTCGTGAATTATCGCGCTGTCTTCATTCTTCCAGCATTTTCGAAAATATTCGAGACACATTTCTAGGTATTTGGAAAAGAAACAATTTTTGTTGAAAGTCAATTTGGTTATAGAAAAAAGAGGAAACGGCAATTACTACATAGCGGATTTTGTTCGTACTTTCGATAGTGTTCATCGAGTTCTAATTAAAAAATTAAGGGAAATATATAAATTCGATGCAACGATCGTATCTTTTATTAAGTCATCTGGACGATAGGAGGCAAACGATGGACGTAAATGGAGATTCTTCCGAATGTTTAACCTCAATCATCAAAGATGTATTTGATTCCACTATTATTTTTATTAATTGTTAACCATTTTTCGTATCATTTAAAAGATAGGTTAGTTGTTTACATAATACTGACGACACCACGTTGCTCATGTCTGACCAAAACTTCAAACGAATCTCAGAAGGGACAAATATAGCATTGCTACCAGCTGAGATCTGGTGAAATTCCAATAGTTTGAATATAAATTCTAATAAGACTATCCATATGTTAATCACATGAAGGTACTATAATTTCGACAACACGCCTTTTTGGGTTTAACATCCATTTTAAAATTACTCTTAATGCGAACACAGACAACACTACTAACTTAATTAGTCGTAACACATTTCTTTTACAGCGTCTATCGAGGAGTGTTTCCACCAACATATTACGGATGTTCCTTCCATTTTTAATTCAAACTCATTTGCAGTGCTGCAATACAAGGTGCCAGTTCGACTTGATTGTTTGCACTGCAACGTCCAGTTATCAGAGTTATGGGAAATCTAACCTATACAACTGATTACAGATCGTTACTTTGCCTTCAAAATTTATGTTACACTACATTTTGTACGCCCAAGGTCAAACTAGAGCATACTGCTAACGATCTGATGAGCATAGTTACAAAACTAATAAACACCAATTTAATATATTTCAAGCAAAACGCACAAAATTTTTATACATACTTCTTTCAGACTGTTTAATTTATTACCTGTAGAGATTAATAAACTGCTCTTCAGCGTATTAGCATTAAAATTAAAAACATTTCTCATTATGAACGCATCTTAAAGAATTAGTGAGATTGTAGTTGTTAGTTGTAGTTGTAGTTGTAGTTGTAGCTGTAGCTGTAGGTGTAGCTGTAGATCTAGTTGTAGCTGTAGTTGTAGTTGTAGTTGTAGTTGTAGTTGTAGTTGTAGTTGTAGCTGTAGTTCTAGTTGTAGCTGTAGCTGTAGGTGTAGCTGTAGATGTAGTTGTAGCTGTAGTTGTAGCTGTAGCTGTAGTTGTAGTTGTAGCTGTAGTTGTAGTTGTAGTTGTAGTTGTATTTGTAGTTGTAGCTGTAGTTGTAGTTGTAGCTGTACCTGTAGGTGTAGCTGTAGATGTAGTTGTAGCTGTAGTTGTAGTTGTAGTTGTAGTGTAGTTGTAGTTTAGTTGTAGTTGTAGTTGTGAGTTGTAGTTGTGTTGTAGTTGTAGTTGTAGTTGTAGTTGTAGTTGTAGTTGTAGTTGTAGTTGTAGTTGTAGTTGTAGTTGTAGTTGTAGTTAGTTGTTGTGTTGTAGTTGTAGTTGTGTAGTTGTAGGTTGTAGTTGTGTTGTAGTTTGTAGTTGTAGTTGTAGTTCTAGTTGTAGTTGTAGTTTAGTTGTGTTGTAGTTGTGTTGTAGTTGTGAGTTGCAGTTGCAGTTGTAGATTAGTTGTTAGTGTATTTGTAGTTATCTAGGTTGTAGTTGTAGTATTGTGTTGTGTGTCGAAAGTTGTGCTGTAGCTATCGCTAGTTGTAGTGTTGTATTGTCGGTGTCGTGTAGCTGTAGCTGTAGTTGTGTAGCTGTGTTGTAGTTGTGGTAGTTGAACTTGTAGGTTGTAGTTGTAACTGGAGTTGTAGTTGTAGTTGTATTGTAGTTGTAGTTGTAGTTGTGGTTGTAGTTGTAGTTGTAGTTGTAGTTGTAGTTGTAGTTGTAGTGTGCTGAGTTGTAGTTGTAGTGTAGTGGTTAGTTGTAGTTGTAGTTGTAGTTGTAGTTGTAGTTGTAGTTGTGTTGTAGTTGTAGTTGTAGTGTAGTTGTAGTTGTAGTTGTAGTTGTAGTTGTAGTTGTGGTTGTAGTTGTAGTTGTAGTTGTAGTTGTGGTTGTGTTAGTGAGTGTAGTTGTAGTTGTAGTTTGTAGTTGTAGTTGTTGTAGTTGTGGTTGTAGTTGTAGTTGTGGTTGTAGTTGTAGTTGTAGTTTGTAGTGTAGTTGTAGTTGTAGTTGTAGTTGTGTAGTTGTAGTTGTGGTTGTAGTTGTAGTTGTAGTTGTGTTGTAGTTGTAGTTGTAGTTGTAGTTGTAGTTGTAGTTCTGTAGTTGTAGTTGTTGTAGTTGTAGTTGTAGTTGTAGCTGTAGTTGTAGTTGTAGTTGTAAGTTGTAGCTGTAGCTGTAGCTGTAGTTGTAGTTGTAGTTGTAGTTGTAGTTGTAGTTGTAGTTGTAGTTGTAGTTGTAGTTGTAGTTAGTTGTAGTTGTAGTTAGTTGCAGTTGTAGTTGTAGTTGTAGTTGTAGTTGTAGTTGTGCTGTTGTAGTTGTATGTAGTTAGTTGTGTTGTAGTTGTAGTTGTAGTTGTAGTTGTAGTTGTAGTTGTAGTTGTAGTTGTAGTTGTGGTTGTAGTTGTAGTTGTAGCTGTAGTTGTAGTTGTAGTTGTAGTTATCGTTATCGTTATCGTTACCGTTATCGTTATCGTTATCGTTATCGTTATCGTTATCGTTATCGTTATCGTTATCGTTATCGTTATCGTTATCGTTATCGTTATGGTTATCGTTATCGTTATCGTCGTCGTCACCGTCATCGTCATCGTTGTCGTCGTCGTAGCCGTCGTCATCGTCATCGTCATCGTCATCGTCATCCTCATCGTCATCATCATCGTCATCGTCATCGTCATCGTCATCGTCATCGTCATGGTCACCGTCATCGTTATCGTTATCGTTATCGATGTCAATGACATTGTCATTGTCACCGTCGCTGTCACGGTAGCTGTCACATTCAACGTCGCTGTGTCTGTCGCTGTCGCTGCAGTTGTAGTTGCCGCTGTCGCTGTAGCTCTCGCTGTCGCTGCCTCTGTAGCTGTAGTTATGGTTGTAGTTGTAGTTGTAGTTGCAGTTGTAGTTGCAGTTGTAGTTGTGGTTGTAGTTGTAGTTGTAGTTGTAGTTGTAGTTGTAGTTGTCACTGTCGCTGCCGCTGTCGAAGTCTTTGTCGCTGTCGCTGTTGCTATCTCTGTCGCTGTCGCTGTCGTTAACTGTAGCTGTAGTTGTTGTGGCAGTTGAAGTTGTAGATGTAGTTGTAACTGGAGTTGTAGTTGTAGTTGTAGTAGTAGTTGTAGTTGTAGTTGTTGTTGTAGTTATATCTGCAGCTGTAGTTGTAGTGTAGTTGTATTTGTAGTTGAAGTTTTAGTTGTAGTTCTAGTTGTAGTTGTAGTTGTAGTTGTAGTTGTAGTTGTAGTTGTAGTTGTAGTTGTAGGTATAGTTGTAGTTGTAGTTGTAGTTATCGTTATCGTTATCGCGATCGTCATCGTCATCGTCATCGTCATCGTCATCGTCATCGTCATCGTCATCGCCATCGTCATCGTCATCGTCATCGACATCGCCATCGTCATCATCATCGTCACCGTCATCGTCATCGTCATCGTCATTGTGATCGTTATCGTTATCGTTATCGTTGCCGTTGTCGTTGTCATCATCTCTGTCGCTGTCGCTGCAGCTTTCGCTGTCTCGGACTCTGTAGCTGTAGTTATGGTTGTAGTTATAGTTGTAGTTGTAGTTGTACTTATAGATGTAGTTGTAGTTGTAGTTGTATTTGTAGTTGTAGTTGTAGTTGTGGTTGTAGTTGTAGTTGTACTTGTAGTTGGAGTTGTAGTTGTAGTTGCAGTTGTAGTTGTAGTTGTAGTTGTAGTTCTAGTTGTAGTTGTAGTTGTAGTTGTAGTGTACTTGTAGTTGTAATTGTAGCTGTAGTTGTAGTTGTAGTTATAGCTGTAGCTGTAGCTGTAGCTGTAGCTGTAGCTGTAGCTGTAGCTGTAGCTGTAGCTGTAGCTGTCTGTAGCTGTAGCTGTAGCTGTAGCTGTAGCTGTCAGCTGTACTGTTGTAGTTGTAGTTGTAGTTGTAGTTCTAGTTCTAGTTCTAGTTGTAGTTGTAGTTGTAGTTGTAGTTGTAGTTGTAGTTGCAGTTGCAGTTGTAGATGTAGTTGTAGCTGTATTTGTAGTTCTAGTTGTAGTTGTAGTATTCGCTGTCGCTGCCGCTGTCGAAATTTCTGTCGCTATCGCTGTTGCTGTCTCTGTCACTGTCGGTGTCGTTAACTGTAGCTGTAGTTGTGGTACTTGAACTTGTAGTTGTGGTAGTTGAACTTGTAGTTGTAGTTGTAACTGGAGTTGTAGTTGTAGTGTACTTGTAGTTGTAGTTGTAGTTGTAGTTGTAGTTGTAGTTGTAGTTGTAGTTGTAGTTGTAGTTGTAGTTGTAGTTGTAGTTGTAGCTGTAGCTGCAGCTCTAGTTGTAGTTGTAGGTGTAGTTGTAGTTGTAGTTGTAGTTGTAGTTGTAGCTGCAGCTGTAGTTGTAGTTGTAGTTGTAGTTGTAGTTGTAGTTGTAGTTGTAGTTGTAGTTGTAGTTAGTAAGTTGTAGTTGTAGTTAGGTAGTGTAGTTGTAGTTGTATGTTTATCGTACGTTGTCAGCGTGTATGTATCGTATGTCAGTTTAGTTATGTTTATGTTGTAGTTGTATTGTAGTTGTAGTTAGTTGCGTTGTGGTTGTAGTTGTAGTTGTAGTGTTGTAGTTGTAGTTGTAGTTGTAGTTGTAGTTGTAGTTGTTGTAGTTGTATGTTGTAGTTGTAGTGTGAGTTGAGTTGTGGTTGTAGTTGTAGTGTTGTATGTTGTAGTTGTAGTTGTAGTTGTAGTTGTAGTTGTAGTTTGTTGGTTGTAGTTATGTAGTGTAGTTGTAGTGTAGTAGTTGTAGTTTGTAGTTGTAGTTGTCGTTGTAGTTGTAGTTGTAGTTGTAGTTGTAGTGTAGTTTGTAGTTGTAGTTGTTGCTGTTGCTAGTTGCAGTTGTAATTGTCTGTGCTATCGATAGTTGCAGTTGTAGTTGCTGTGTGTAGTTAACTGTAGTGTAGTTGTTGATGGTAGTTGAAGTTGTAGTTATAGCTGTATCGTTGTAGTTGTAGTTGTAGTTGTATGTAGTTGTAGTTGTAGTTGTAGTTGTAGTGTGTTGTAGTGTGTAGTTGTAGCTGTAGTTGTAGTTGTAGTTATGTATCGTACCTTATGCAGCTATAGTTATTGTTATCGTTATCTTGTAGTATGTACTGTAGTCTGTACCGTCATGTCAGTTGTAACTGTAGCCTGTCAGTATGTAGTATGTAGCTGTCGTCTGTAGTTGTAGTTGTAGTTGTCAGTTGTACGTATCGTAGTTGTAGTTGTAGTTGTAATGATTGTAGTTGTACGTTGCTAGTTTGGTATGTAGTTAGTCGTTGTAGCTGTCGTTGTAGTTGTAGTTATCGCTGTCGCTGTAGCTCGTTACCGTTATCGTCTATCGTTAGTCGTATATCGTGTATGCGTTATAGGTTATGGTTATAGTTATCAGTTGTATCGTCGTCGTCACCGTCATCGTCATCGTCGTCGTCGTCGTAGTCTGTCGTCATCGTCATCGTCATCGTCATCGTCAGTCGCTCATCGTCATCGTCATCTGTCATCTGTCAGTCGTCATCGTGCAGTCGTAGTCGTAATAGTGTCACCGTTGTAGTTGTAGTTCGTTATCGTTATCGATGTCAGTATGTATCGTTGTCATTGTCATCGTCGCTGTCACGTTGTAGCTGTCACATTCAACGTCGCAGTGTCTGTCGCTGTCGCTGAGTTGTAGTTGCTCGCTTGTCGCTTGTAGTCTTCGCTGTCGTTTGCTTGTAGCTCTAGTTATGTTGTAGTTGTAGTTGTAGTATGCAGTTGTACGTTGTCAGTTGTATGTTGTGGTTGTAGTTGTATGTTGTAGTTGTAGTTGTAGTTCGTCATCTGTCGATCGCATTGTGATCGTAAGTCGTTTGTGATGTCGCTGTGTTGTATCATCTCTGTCGCTGTCGCTAGTCGTTGAACTGTAGTGTAGTGTGTTGTGGCAGTTGATAGTTGTAGATGTAGTTGTAACTATGAGTTGTAGTTGTAGTTGTAGTAGTAGTTGTAGTTGTAGTTGTTGTTGTAGTTATATTGCAGCTTGTAGTTGTAGTTTGTAGTTGAAGTTTTAGTTGTAGTTCGTAGTTGTAGTTGTAGTTGTAGTGTATTGTAGTTGTATTGTTGTATGTGTTGTAGTTGTAGTTGTAGTGTAGCTGTAGTTGTAGTTGTAGTTGTAGTTAGTCTGTTATCTGTTATCGCGTATCTGTCATCTGTCATCTGTCAGATCGTCAGTCGTCATCGTCAGTCGTCAGTCGTCATCGCATCGTCATCGTCATCTGTCATCGATCTGTCAGTCGTCATCATCATCGTCACCGTCATCGTCATCGTCATCGTCAGTTGTGATCGTTATCGTTATCGTTATCGTTGCCGTTGTCGTTGTCATCATCTCTGTCGCTGTAGCTGCAGCTTTCCTGTTAGTGTACTCTGTAGCTGTAGTTATGGTTGTAGTTATAGTTGAGGTAGTTGTAGTTGTACTTATAGATGTAGTTGTAGTTGTAGTTGTATTGTAGTTGTAGTTGTAGTTGTAGTTGTAGTTGTAGTTGTATTGTAGTTGTAGTTGTAGTTGTAGTTCGATGTCATGTAGTTGTAGTTGTATGTTGTAGTTCGTCAGTTGTAGTATGTAGTCTGTAGTTGTAGTGTATCGTTATGTTATCGCTGTTGTCATTGCTAGTTGTGTTGTCGTTATAGCTGAGCTGTAGCTGTGCTCGCTGTCAGCTGCTGTCGTAGCTGTTAGCTTGTAGGTGTATTGACTGTAGTTGTAGCTTGTAGCTGTAGCTGTAGTTGTAGTTGTACTGTATGTAGTTGTAGTTCGTAGTTGTAGTTGTAGTTGTAGTTGTAGTTGTAGTTGTAGTGTAGTTGTAGTTGTAGTTGTAGTTATCGACGTTAGTGTAGCTGTAGTTGTATCGTTATGTAGTTAGTAGCTGTATTGTAGTTGTAGTTGTAGTTGTAGTTGTATCGTTGTAGTTGTAGTTGTAGTTGTAGTTGTAGTTGTGTTGTAGTTGTAGTCTGAGCTGTATGTATGTAGTTTATCTGTTGTAGTCGTTGTAGTTTGTAGTTGTAGTTTGTGAATGTATTTAGTTGTAGTTTCAGTTGTGGTTGTAGTTGTAGTTGTAGTTTAGTAGTTGTAGCGTTGTAGTTGTATAGTTGTAGTTGTAAGTTGTAGTTATGCGTTTCGTTAGTCGCGATCGTAAGTGTATTGTCAGTCGTCAGTCGTCAGTGTCATCGCCATCGTCATCGTAGTTGCTGTCATCGTAGCATGTCAGTCGTCAGTTGTCGTAGTCGTCACCGTCATCGTCAGTCGTCATCGTCAGTTGTAGATGTCGTTTAGTTGCGTTATCGTTGTAGTTGCAGTTGTCAGTTGTCACATCTTGTCGTTGTGCTGCAGTTGTAGCTTGCTAGCTGTCGCTGCAGCTTATCGCTGTCTCGTGTACTCTATATTTGTAGTTATGGTTGTAGTTGTAGTTGTAGTTGTAGTTGTAGTTGTAGTTGTAGTTGTAGTTGTAGTTGTGGTTGTACTTGTAGTTGGAGTTGTAGTTGTAGTTGCAGTTGTAGTTGTAGTTGTAGTTGTAGTTGTAGTTGTAGTTGTAGTTGTAGTTGTAGCTGTAGTTGTAGTTGTAGTTAGCTGTAGCTGTAGCTGTAGCTGTAGCTGTAGCTGTAGATGTAGTTGTAGTTGTAGTAGTAGTTGTAGTTGTAGCTGTAGTTGTAGTTGTAGTTGTAGTTGTAGTTGTAGTTGTAGTTGTAGTTGTAGTTGTAGTTGTAGTTGTAGTTGTAGTTGTAGTTGTAGTTGTAGTTGTAGTTGTAGTTGTAGTTGTAGTTGTAGTTGTAGTTGTAGTTGTAGTTGTAGTTGTAGTTGTAGCTGTAGTTGTAGTTGTAGTTGTAGTTGTAGTTGTAGTTGTAGTTGTAGTTGTAGTTGTAGTTGTAGTTGTAGTTGTAGTTGTAGTTGTAGTTGCAGTTGTAGTTGTAGTTGTAGTTGTAGTTGTCGCTGTCGCTGCCACAGTCAAAGTCCCTGTCGCTGGCGCTGTTGCTGTCTCTGTCGCTGTCGCTGTCGATAACTGTAGCTGTAGTTGTTGGTGTAGTTGAAGTTGTACTTGTAGTTGTAACTGCAGTTGAAGTTGTAGTTATAGTTGTAGCTGTAGACAAAACAATCTTATGTAACAGACCAGATATTACACTTTTAGGCAAAACAAAGAAACAAACAAGATTCATAGACATCCTCATACCTAATGACAGCAATGTGATACAAAAAGAAATGGAAAAAATCAAGAAATACACACCATTAGCTACAGACACTAAAAGATTTGGAAACTGAATAACACTTCAATAGTACAATTAATAAAGTTAGTGACATAGTCCGTAATAACTTTTGCAATATAAAGTTTATGTGACTTGACCCAGACCTGCCAAAGGATCGTGAAAACCCAGCACGCTAAAGAACTAGCAATATAATAATAGTACAAATGCTACCTCTTAAAAAATTGTAAAGCCGTCCGCTTCTCACATTCACTCTCACCCACTCCCACCCACACTCATTCACTCACACTAACTCAAACTCACTCACACTCACTCACACTCACTCACACTTACTCTCACTCACTCACACTCACTCACACTCACTCACACAAACTCAAACTCACTCACACTCACTCACACTCACTCATACTCACCCAGACTCACTCACACTCAAGCACACTCACTCACGCTCACTCACACTCACTCACACCCACTGACACTCACTTACACTCACTTAAACACACTCACACTCACTCATACTCACTCAGACTCACTCACACTCACTCACACTTACTGACACTCACTCACACTCACTCACACTCACTCACACTCACTCACAATCACTCACACTCACTCACACTCACTCACACTCACTCACACTCACTCGCATTCACTCACACTCACTGACACTCACGCACACTCACCCACACTTACTTACTCTCACTCACACTTACTCAAACTCACTCACACTCACTCACACCACTCACACCCACTCACACTCACTTACATGTACTGACACTCACTCACACTCACTCACTCACACTCACTCACTCACACTCACTCTCATTTACTAACACTCACTCAAACTCACTCACGCTCACTCACACTCACTTGCATTCACTCACACTCACTGACACTCACTCACACTCACCCACACTTACTTACTCTCACTTACACTTACTCACACTCACTCACATTCACTTACACTCACCCACTCACACTCACACTCATTTACTAACACTCACTCAAGCTCACTCACACTCTCTCACACTCTATCATACTCTCTCACACTCACTGACACGCACTCACACTCACACTCACCCACATTCTCTCACGCTCACTCACACTCACTCACACTAAAATTGAGAAAAACACACCATTAGCTACAGAGACTAACAGATTTGGAAACTGAATAACATTTCAATAGTACCATTAATAAAGTTAGTGACATAGTCCGTAATAATTTTTGCAATATAAAGTTTATGTGACTTGACCTAGACCTGCCACATCCTCAATACCACACCCAAAACTACAATAATAACTCACTCTAACCCTACAACTCCACTCACACTCACTACTCACTCTCACCCACCACACTCACTCTCATTCACACTCACTCACACTCACCACACTCTCACCACCCATCTCACCTCCTCACACCACTCACCTCACCACCCCACTCACCTCACTCCCTCCCCCCACTCA
>JARFJB010000666.1:0-28662 GCA_036346205.1 Vesta saturnalis
AATTATAGTGAATTTAAAATGGAAATTTAATTCAGCATAATCGATATTTAATGTATATTGATGGTATTATATGCCTAAATTGGTTTGTAAAGGTAAGAAAAGGATCAAAAGAATTTTGCAAAACAACTTTATTACATAAATTAAAACCGCTGCCGAATTTGCCATAATGCTTTCTCATATATGTAAAAATAAATAACTGAATTCGAGTCATGTCGGTTTTTAATCACGATAATCCCCCATCTTAAATCCGTCATTTTGAACTTTTTCATTTTGACAAATGTTTTACTCTTAGGAATGTTAAAAAACCCCAATACCCGACTTAAAAAAAATTGGTTGAAGCTACCCTTTGGCTGAAAATCTGTGCAGCCAGGTTAACTTTCATTTTGTTCATTTTGGTTTCATAAATGTGGGCGTCATTAAGGGAATAAAATAACCTGTAGTCTATATCATCTGGGTTATCAGATTCGTATGCTGCCACAAAGACCTTCCACGACGCTCGCTGGGGTTCATTAGTTTTCCTCTTAAACTGTGCATCAGCTTTAAGCAAGTTATTTCTTATACCTTTCAACATATGAGGAGGGTCATACAACGGCACAATTTCTTCTCCATTATAAATAAATCCAAACTTTTTAAATTCAATGTTATGTCTGAAGTAATTTTCCCTACTTTGTCGGCATAATTCATTAATAGCTGCTATATTTTTTGAGGCCTGGTCGCACACTGTAGCCACAAGTTTCAAACCGGTGTGTTGTGTAGCTGTCATTACTTCTTTCAAAATTTGAACCAATTCATTTGTACGAATACCACTCTCCACATAGTAATATACCAATGGTTGCTTCCATTTTTTTCTTAATCCATTGGCCATAAAAATTAGAGTAGCGAACTTTAATTTTCTTTCACCTCCAAAATCTTTAAATCCTTCAATAAAATCATATTTTAAATTATAATTGAGTCCTGCAGATAAAGACACTTCATCAAAAGATAAGCAGCATACTCTATCTTCTTTAGACATCTTTGCAACCGCTGATTTTAAAGAGTCGAAAATCAAATTTTTGATTCCACACCTTACGGGTATTTTTCTCAATAGCCTTTTTAATGTTTGTTTAGAGGGCAAAGCGAATATAGTCTGTAATAATTTGTAATTTTTATTTGAGTTTCGGCTTAAAGTTAGGACCAACACCTTTTCTTCTTCACTAAAACGTCTACCTTTAGGTTTCATCTTTTGATGTTTCAACTGCGACATGATGAATGTATATGTAGCTTTGTTAACAGAAGTGGACAACTTTCGTAGCAGCAATCGACTTTAACACACTAAATCTCCGTTTTAAATCTCTACGTGACTTTGGGGTTCTACAAATTGGTAGTGCTAATGATGCTGCTGTCGGTGGAGTTTGATTTCTCACATGTGGTTCTAAAAAGTAAAGTAAATGTAAGTATTTAAAATTTTTTCTTACTTATTAAAACAAAAATAAATCTTAATTGAGAGATCAAAATTCAGAAAGTTTCATCAAATCTTTTGAATAGCATGAATGAAATTTATTTTCTAAGAAAACTGTTATCCTTTTTTGGTATGCAAACTTTTCTTTAGAGGGCTATCAGCGACATTACTTAACCTGTTAAACTATATTTGTATGATACTAAAATGAGCCATCTAGAATGTTGTAGTGTAGTGCTTAAAGTTAGGACCAACAAGATCAATTCTTCTATCTTCACTAAAAGGTCTTCTGTTGAATAGGTTTCAGGAATCTGAGGGAATATTCGTTAATATTCAAACTAATTGCCGAGATGATGAATGTATAATTTAATGCTTGAGATTCAACAGAATGCTCAGAGAACTAAATCTTAGCTTAGCAATCGACTTTAATACACTAAATAACATATTACCTGTTTTACAGGATGGCCTCTACGTGAGTAGTTCATCAGTAGATGAGGTTGTCTCTAAGAACAATTTCAGTAGACAAAGATCTAATGAATGAATGCTGTTTAGTGGTAGGTTCATCGTTGTATCCTGCAACACATGGTTAACTTATATTAAGTGACAGTGTTCAAATGGTTCCTAGTATCTTCAGAATATGTTTAACTGAAAACCCTTAACATTTTGGTTCATGGAACAAATGATTATTTAAATCTTATTAGTTTCTGATGATTAGGTGCCAAATTCATAATTAGTGGCTATCTACTGTTAAAGATCTTATAAGATAGCATGAATGAAATTTATTTTCTAAGTAATTAACTATCACTTTTTGGTATGCGATTTTTACAGTTACTACTGAAGCATGTTTCTGAACTACAGAAATTGACATATTATACAGTAAAGCTCCATCATAACGTACACACTTATAAAGTACCTACCAAATAAGTCCCGAAAGTTGTTATGGAGCCTTCAATAGTTTATTATTTTTTGTGAATACGATACATGGGCCAATACTATAGGCAGAGGGTGAAATTGTTTAATGCTGCTGAAGTTTTTTAATGTACTTCACACTTCCAATGTAACTTATCAATTTTGAAGGTTCCTTCTGGTACGTTATAACCAAATTTTACTGTATTATTATAATCACTACCTTACCTGGTAAACCAAGAGTTCGCAAACTCCCTTCTATAAGGGGAGTCTTTGACATGCCCTTGATAACACAACATGGTGCAAAGTGATGTTCATAAATTCTGTAATTTTTATATACACAGATGAATCCATTTTCACCAATTTTTCATTGCCAATTCGAGAAATCCAAATCTAAAATGGCTGCAACAAAATATTAAAGCTATTTAGTATCAGCCAAAACAATATAAATTCAGAAAAATATAGTTATCCTTTAGCAACAGTCTAACAATGAATGTATCGTTAAACCTACTCCAGACCTACATACATTTGCACGCAAACATTTAAATTTATAATAGATATTTATGTATTAAGGGCATAATCAGAAGATTATGGCTTTTATATTCCTGAGAGCCATAATCTACAATTATGCCCGTGGTACATACAATGTTTTATTTTATTTTGCACCATGAAATTGGAACAAAATTTTAAAAAGATTCAGTATTTTCGGCAAGTTTTTAAATGCAAATGCAGTGAAATAAAGTCGACAGTAGGCTAATTTGTTGTTACTAAGATATTGTGATATTGCTATTATATATCATGTCATGTGTTTGCTGTCAATCATGCTGCTTAGCATCAATGACTTTTCCGTGCTATAAAGACCACATTACGCCCGCATTTGGAGGCGTACAAAGAACATTATGGTGGCAAAATAAAATAAAAACTGCTTAAAAAGTGTTTGCAAACACTTCATTAAAAATATTCAAATAAATGCACCATTGTTTTCTGTTTCCCCTCGAGAATGGAAAGCACAAAAATATGTGGGCAAATATTTGCAAGTATTTCTTTGCATGCAAGTGTACGTAGGTCTGGACTAAGTAGTATATGTGAGCTGCTTACATGCATTTCTGGCCCGTTTTGAAGGCGTCCCTACGTAAAAACAAACACTACTTACCACCTCGTCTAAATACGGAAATCGAAACATCATCGCCGGCTTATTCGAGTTTTTGCAAGTTGTAACGCAACAGTAAAACATTGTAGTATATACAACTCACAAAATGCGAAAATCACAAACGAAAAATATAACCTCATTAACCAACACAATCAACTAATAAAATGGTTGGAAAAAATATAGTGGAGAAGGGCGATTCTAGTGCCGCGGTGTTGTAGTCAAGAACTTAAATAAAAAATGGAGGGGATGAATGAATGAATGGAATGAATGAATGAATGAATGAATGAATGAATTAATGAATGAATGAATGAATGAATGAATGAATGAATGAATGAATGAATGAATCTTCTATTTCGGTAATTATATTCTTTTTCTATGGCGAGACCTCCACTGTTACCTCTGGCGGATTTTATTTTGGAGAAAATGTTAGTTTTAATCAATGTACTTTTAATCTTTATAACTCTAAACAATAAATTTCTTTTCGTTGTTTTCCAAATTAGGTGTTTGAGTTATTAACTTGCATTACTTTTGCATCCGCCTCGAGGGGATGCAAAATAATTTTGTAGCCGTCGGTGAAAATGTCAAATATTTTTCCGTACAAGAAAAGAGGTTTTCATTTGCATTTTAAGTTGTATGTGTCATTACCTAACTGAAATGATACAAATACGTACCATTTTTAATTTTTTACTGTTTATTTGAATAAAACGGTGACAGTTAAGAGTGAGGTTATTTTATTACATTAACACTAATGGCAGTGAGAGTTTTAGAAAGACGGGAGTGTCATTATTACTGTAACCAAAATGACGGATTGTTGTGTACCCAACTGTAGTAACTCTACAAGAAATGGTTTCAAAATCAAGACCTTTCCTAGAGATCCATTTCGACGTAAAAAGTGGGCGGATAATATTGCAAGAACGAATTGGATTCCTAAAGATAGTTCCAAACTTTGTGAGGTAACTACCTACTAATTCCACAATTATATGTGCAAAACCTAAGCTTAATTGTTCATAGGCATATTTTGCTGATAACATGTGGGAGAAAGTCCGTGAAGATGGCAAACGAAAATTGAAATGGAACGCTGAGCCAACTGTCTTCGAAGTCAACCATTACAGGGAACAGCAATAGAAAAGAGTTTTGCTTTACATGTGATTCAGGAAACAAACTCAAATTTTAAACAACAAAGTCAGCCAGAGCAGGTTTGTTATCGAGAGTAAGGTATAATTTCTGGATATAGCATTAAATATTGTTTTTTTCTCTCCATTACAGTTACCGCCATGTGTAATTTTAGAATACTGTGTACAGGGCCGAATTAATCCTGTCCGGGCCCCTAGGCAACGACCCTGTCCGGGCCCCAAGGCAATGCAATTAGGTTTTTTTCAAGTTGATGTAGGTATGTGATCATGTGAGTAACTTCCAGATGATAGACTCCAGGTATGGGTATCCTGTTACTTCAATGTCTCATGTGATATTGCAACAACATAGTTACTTTGACTTGGTGCTGCAGCATCACCTTACCTGACTCGTTTAATCTTGTTAAATGCAATCAAATACAATAAACGAAAGCACAGTTTTGTGAACTACAAATTGGAAAATGTTAAGATATTTATTGTTTATGAACAGTACAATAAGTTTAAATATTAACTTTTCTAACTTTTTTAGAAACAAAATCGTTTAAAACGTCTTGTAAGTTGACTTTTTGTAATACATCATGTTCAATGGGCCAATGAATTTAAACGGTTCTGAGACATTGTTGAACGAAGACAGTTCTCTATTAATTTTAATTTTGAAAAATTTCGCCTGTGGCGTTTGATATCATTAGGCTTCTATATATTTGCAACGCTATCATTACATTAGGGAAAGTTGATTGTACCATATTTTTAAAAATCAATTTAAATGATTCCTCAGCAGGTACAATGTTATCTTTCCCCACATCTTCCAATTGTAAGATGAAGTACTTGAACTGCACCATCTTGTTTATAAACTCAGGCTCAATGTCCTCGGAATAATGTTCATTTTGTACAAGCCTCTTTAATTTCGTCGTTAGACTTTGCCAAGAAATCTGTTAGAAATCCAAACAGAGAGTTAATTTCCCGATAAGCTTCTAGTCGCCGTGACAATTCTGCATACAACATGTCTAGTACTGGCAAATATGTTTCAATTTTCAACTTCTTTCTTCCCCTGAGCACAACTTCTTATGCAGCTCCGTCATCGTGATGCCTTTTCTTCCCTCGCACACGCTGATTTTCATCACTGTATTCGGTATCAGCTTTTTCATTTGCCTTCATCTCGTACTCGTCAAATAATTCTCGCTATGAAAGCAAAAAATCTAAAAGCGATTTCAAAAGATCGCCTGCTGTTCGAAGTTCAATAGTTGGTTTTTGTAGAGATATGCCGACACTATTGATTCGATCCAGTATGGCAGCCCATAATATTGTCATAACGACATTTTCTTTTTTTTTCGGAATCCTTTAATAGACATCTGCCTCGTGAATCACTTGCGATGTTTGAGTCTCATCGTTAGCGATAGACTGCAGAGCTTTTTGAAATCTCTGGTAGCCTTTTGACAAAGCCTTAGTCGCATCGGCTCTTGCGCACCACCTCGTGTCGGACACTTTTTTCAGAACTAAAGACGAGGATTGTTTACATTCATCTTCGTTCTCGAGGTTCTTCAGCATAATTGCCAGGCGATGAGTTGACGCCGAAAAAAAATTGTACAGTCCCTGTAGAAATCCGAAAAATGAGATTGCTCCAATGCAGCTCTCCGCAGCACGTACTCCAACCAAATTTAGTGAATGCGCTGCACATAGAACGTAGTGTGCGAGACGATTTATTTTCTTAATATGCGCCTGTAGACCATTATAACAACCAGACATATTTAAAGCATTATCGTAAAACTGACTTCTCGCATTTTTTATATCAATATTATATTGATTTAAAAAATTTAAAATTGTAGCAGCTAGTTCTTCCCCTTTGTGACTTACGATAGGAATAAATGTAAGAAAACGTTCCGCTACTTCTCTATTTGACGAAACATATCTCAGCACTACAGTCAACTGATCGGTATGAGATATGTCTGGTATAGAATCGACGCTTATTGAGAAATATTTGGCTTCAATAATTTCATTAACAACGAATTTTAGAACCTTACTTCCCAATATTTCAATAAGTTCCTCGCAAATTGTTGAAGACAAATATGATTGTCTTCCTTTTCCAACATTACCAGATTTGGCCAAATGCGAACTAAGGAACGAATCGTACTCCGCGAGTAATTCTAGAATTCTCAAATAGTTGCCATTACGTTGAGAACCAAGAATTTCATCATCGCCACGAAATACCAATCCACGGGATGATAAAAATTTAATCACTGAGACCACTCTTTGTAAAACTTTCAGCCAATATTCTCTTTCTTTGTTGAATGTTATTCCCAAAGAGGTGTCAATTCGGCCGTGAATACGCCGTCTACTAATCAATGTCTGTACACATTCTCGGTGTGAGTCACTATTTTCATGAGACTGAATTCTAGACGATGCATTTTTCCAATCAGAGAATCCTGTTTGAAATTGAGATTGGCTTTGAGCACCACCAAAAAGAACACATGGGAAACAGTATACTTTTCCAGTAGATGGAGAATACATGAGCCACTCCCGTTGAATTTTACCACCACTTATATGTTACATTGATTGAGAAAAAAATCTTTTGCTATCCTCGTATTGTCGGCTTGAAGCAGAAAAATCACCCTCAAAGTGTTGACATTCGTTAGGATCTCTAGTACACCAAAAGTCTTGTTTTTCATTGGTAATATTTTGCCATAAGCCGATGTGATTCTGGTATTCTACTCCTAGGTGGACTACGTTTTGGTGTAGTAATTGGATCGCGGCCTCGGCCTCACGTTTCGTTGCACCGGTAAAAGTAGCCGTTTCTTGAGCCTGGTTACTCCGTTTGGAACACTCGCAAGGAATCTCCACTGGGTCCGCCGCCATACTCGTAGTTTGGCTAGCGGACGCTGCAGACTCGGACGTACTGGGTGAAGGTTGATTTTCCGTTGATTGGCGATTAAATCCGAGTTGGAAAAGGTTTTGTGTCTTCTTTAATATTTCATCACGCTTGTTTTGTTGCTCTAGCCGCTTTTTACATTTTTCCGAACCACTTAGGTGTTTTTTTTTCACGGGTTCTTCCCACATATTGTTTTCTAAAAAAAAGCGCGAATAGAAACCATGCGAGAGAAATAGTGATAATTTCTATAATATCTACTCAAGAAAAATTTCGACACTTCATAATCCTCGAGTGTATGATATCTCGTTACTGGAGCCATAGGAGCCTATAGGTACCTATAGGCCTTTTTGGCCCTCGGGCGCCTAAAAGGCCTACGTTTTCATATTTTACCAGTTGACGTAACAACTAAAAATATTAAGAATTCAAATTTCTATTATATACTGTATTTTATAGATAATTTTATGTTGAATTTACTTACATGCAATGAGAATTCAGGGGCACGTATCAATAATCTAAAAACAAAATTGTTGTATATAAGTTTGAAATGAAAAGGACACCTTATGAGACATGAAGGATTAGTACGCGATATAATAGTTGCTGAAATCGGGAAGAAGATAGGTAGGGGTAGACCCAGGCTGGATTACTGCTCGAAAATAGTTAGGGATGTTGGGTGCATTACTTTTAGTCAAATGTGTAGGTTAGCTCAGGATAGGGAATGATGGAGGTACGTATCCAACCAGTCTTCGGACTGAGCACTATATGATGATAAGTTTGAAATGTTTGACTAAAAAACAGAGGATAAATGAAAATTGATCATTTAATTAATCTGATTTCTATGTTGGAAAACAGAAAAAATTTATCTCGCCCATTCAACGTATTTTTGTATAAAGAATATAAAGAATTCAATTCAACTCGATTTAGATGACTGTCTCACGGAAATTTCGTCAAGTATTGGCTCCAGTAACGCGATATTCGATAGATTAAATTAAATAAGCACGTAAAATAAATTCTCACAATCAATTATTATCTAACGTACCTGATAACTTCTGGTTTTGAATTACACTCATGCTTCGTCTCGCCGATTTTCTTAAGGCAGTCTTTATTTAGTCTTTAAAAAATCTCGAACACATAACTTATTCAAGTTCGTGAATATTTAAACACAGAGCACAAACTTTTTGGATTAAAATAATACTCACTAACTCACGGTCATAAAACTCACGAATCGCAGTTACATAACCTATTTTTATCATACCATACAACTACGTTACGGAATGCATCCAACGAATCAAGGGTTTCCCCAATATGAATAAAGTCTAGTAGTCAGCTGACCGCGCGCCGGCTGCGTTCCGAATTAACAACATTTACCTACCTATATCTTCAAATAATTATTAGTTCTACTACTCGATACTAGATGGCTCTACAATATATGCCTAGAAACAGCAATAATATTATTATTGAGGAATTTTATACAAATTTTCAAATAAAATTTTCGTTCGATGAAATATTCTTTTCTTGGTGCGTACATGGGCCCCTGTCGATGCGGGGCCCCTAGGCAGTTGCCTACTCTGCCTAATGGTTAATCCGGCCCTGTGTGTAGATGAAAATACTCGGAACGTTACTGAAAGGAGTGTGTCTGTAAATGTAAGGGACCAAAACTGTGAAGAACCAAATCAACCAGAGCAGGTTTGTAAAAAGAATTTTTTATTCAGTATTCAGTTAATTGTTTTGTTAACTATAGTTAAGGTCATCTCCAATAATAATAATGGGAAATGTAAAATCTAATTCTACAGCAACAATAAATAAATTAGAGACAATCATAAAGAAACAACGTTGTGTAACCCAATCAATGAGGCGACAAATAAAACTGGCAATACGAAGAGAAACACATCTGTTAAAAAGGTTGGAGCAAAAAAAAAAACAAACTGATGCCAATACTCTCCGTTCTGTGTTCAATGATGACCAAGTTTCTGTCTTGCAAAAAAGAAAAGTTTGGAAATGGAGTAATAAGACCATCAAGAAGGCGCTACAAATCAAATTTGCTTGTGGAAGTAAAAGTTACGAGGAACTTTTAAAGCAGAATTTTCCCCTACCAAGTCTCAGAACTCTTGAGAATCTCGAAGCGAGAAAAAATGTGCACTTCTCCTAGATGAGATGTCCATTACTGAAGATACTACATATGATGTTGGTACCAACTCTTCCAAATACCTCAGGTAAAGCAACTCTTGCTTTGGAGTTTGTGTTGGCTGGGACTGCTAGTCGGTGGAAGCAAGTTATTGGCTATTATTTTACTGGTGATGGTTATGATGGTGCTAAACTAAAACCCATCATTACTGATATAATTACGAAAGCAGAATCTATTGGTTTACAGGTGATATGGGTTCCTTGAATCAAGCACTATGGAGAGCTTGTAGACTAGTAATTGGCAAACATTCTCAAATAATTAATTCAGTAGAACATTTCTGCGACTCATCACGAAGACTCTGGTTTATGGCAGATAAGAACATTGAAGAACATCCTTCAGTGTTTACTGAACAACAAAGTTTTCTACTTACCGTAGAAATTCCAAAACTATACAGTAATTCGCTCGAAAAATATTGTTCCTAATTGCCTGCAGTTTACAAATGATATTAAGTTAATAGCCGTATCACAATATATGCGTGAGATATACTCGTCAAATTATGAAAACGACGATATGGAATATTTGTCGGATTTTCTCTCTTTTTGAAAAGATAAAAGACGTTCCAGTGAATCAACAGTTCCTGATGAAGATGTTTCTGATGAAGGTGTTCCTCCTGACGTAACAGAAGAAAGCGTTGAAACATCACCAAGTCCCACGACGTTATCGCGATTAGAACAGAATTCGCTATACAGTGCCACTGGATACCTTGTTGCAAATATTAGAAAAAGCTACCCAACCACCGTGTGCCAATATTGTATAGCTTCATTAGGCTCTAAAACAGCTACTAATTATCCATATTCAAAATTAGTTAAGTTACGACGTTATCGTAACGACACTTTACTTTTTCCTAATAAGAACACTTTTGAATTTATTATCAATGGAAACATCAAAATATCATTAAACAAATTAAAGATACCATTTTATTTTTGCAACTGAAATATTCTTCCATCAAAGGCAGTCATATTTTAAGCTGTCACAATTTGAGGAAAAAATTAATGAACAGGTTTATTAGGTTCCGCTTAAAAATTTTTTGTAGGAAAAATAAAATACGGAAAATGTCTTATGCTGGCAAAAGCATGGCAATGCATTCCATAATAAAATAATTATGAAAAAGATCAATTTTTTTGTCCTTTTGTTATCTGAATAAATTTCCCAATCTACATTGGGTTTTTTAATTTGCATCGTAGTAAATTCTTGTGTAAATTTTAAAATTAAAGGTTAAGACTTTTCTAAATAAAACCGTTAAATGCAATAGTTTTATTTAAAAAAGTCCTTAACCCTGTGAAAAAATCAAGATATAATAAAATGGACGTCACCACATAAACCAATATTCAAAATTAAATTTCCCACGCTTGATTGTGATATAAAATGGCATCTTTGGCCAGACTCTCATTGAAGGGTCTCTAGGTTAGGGATCTTTGTCTTACACATTAAAAGCTATACTTATACCTGTTACAAATCAATTTGCCTGAAAATACGACATTCGCGGTTTTCGATTTGGCGAGGGTCAAAGAATCATTCGCTGAGGTCGCGTCGTACGGGTCGTGAGTACGTAACCGATGGAGAAGGAGAGGGGGGATCGGCGACGTCCGGTTTAAACGTCGACAGGGATGGCGAGGTGGGCGAAGGGGGAGGGGCGAACGGACGCGAGTTCGGAACGCCTCTCGTCAATTTACTCGAAAACGTGACCCACACTTTTGATGAGAGTTTCGGTATCTAGGACGCTCGTCGCTCCCCCATATAGTATGAGAATATAGGGAGAAGGCCGTTTTTCGTAAATTTTGTCTGGCTCAGCCGAAAGAAAACTTAGAGAGTTCGGTTTTTTTGCGTCAAACGAGGACGGTCAAAGTTCGCGAGAAATCACACGAGTGGTGCGCGAAACGGTTGAATTGTCCGACGTGCATGTGCGGTTCGGAAACGCGTACGTGAAGAGGAGGGGTTTCGTGAAAGAAATATTCCGTTGCAGGCGATGTGAAGACAAAACATTTCGTCTCTACGACTACGACCATCTTCGGGGCACATTGCACGTGAACATAGCGGGAAAAAAATGCGTAAATCGGGAATTTTTTTTAAATAAACGCTCGTACCTCGCTTACCTTACGAGATAGATGTCCGATCGAAGTAATGGCCACCGACCTAGTAACGCTCCATCCACAGCCGGTAACGGAAAGAAGATTGGAGACAGTCCGTAGTATATACGACCGTCGTGATTTTTTGCGGTATTTCGTACATTACGAATCGTATCGTTGCGTAATTTGTCACGTGGACGTTCTTGTAAGACGAGACGTTTCATCTCGACCATTACCATCACCTTCAGGACAAATTGTACGTTCTGCTGAAACGTTTTAAGACTCTAGCATGATTTTAAATGCGTACCATTTACATCTCTATCGTTCACGTTACGGCAATTTCCGCTTAATCTTTGAAAAAAAAACACGAAATTTTTTCGACGACTACAAAAAATTTGTTTGCCCTTTACATAAATATCGTAAACGGTTATCGGGGTGTGTTGTCACCATAGCGAGGAGCGAAGCTCCGTAACTAGTTGTGTAAATATAAACAAACAATTATTACTTTTAAAGTTAAATATGGAGTGGAGATCTCCAGTTTGAGATTATTTTGTGTACATTAAGGAACTGAAAATTAAAGAGTTATGTATAAAGGTGAATAAGTTTTAAATGCAGGACATGTTATACGTTGTGGAACTACTCACAGAAGTGAAGACACTATTAACGTGTATGCTTTGTGTTTGCAAACGAGTGCTCTCCAATCTCCACCACATAAAATAGACGAAAAATGGGATATAGTTTTATTTGTTCCTGTAAAGCTGGTAGCAGCGGGAGATATTTACTTTACTAGGTGACGCTTTGTTCATAGAACTACCCTTGACAAATTAGAGCCCCTTTCACAAACAAATATCTCTTGTGCATGGTCAACGCAGAAGAGCATGACACAACTGTAGTATCGGCCAATTCCAATTGCAGAAATGGAACGCATTAAAGAAATTGTGCTGTATGTAGAAAATAACGATGTTATTACAGCGTTATTATTACATTATTACAGTATTAGCGCTTCACAAGTAAGTAAAAATATTTCATCTACATAGGTTATGTGTTTCTAAGTATTCATAAATGGATGTGTCGAACACATGCATAGAAACAGAAATGATATTTTAAATCATGGGACGCAATAGACACTTATGATGGAATTGGCACATCTTCAGATACAGTTTGTTGACTCATGTTGTCAAGATTCATATAAAAAAAATTGTTAAAAAACGTATGCAAAATTTTAAGGGAAACAAAGAAGTCAAAGGCGGAATGGCTTTGGGAAAGAAAATTTCCTATAACAGGCTCCTGAATATACGAGATATATCCATAAAAAGGGCAAGATTGGTCAAGGAAATCAATTTTTACCCAAAAGGTTTTTCTAATTAATTTACCCAACATGGAATACAGTATGAAGAAATTGAATTTTTAAAAATACAACTGGGTTATCTGTGATTGATTGCGGTTTAGTTGTGTCAGAATTTAATCCATGTTTGGGCTACTCACCCAATGGCATAATTGTTAACTGTAACCAGGTTCCCGAACAACAATTGGCGATTAAATGTCCATTTGCAGGTAAATTTATAGTACCTACTTTTGCAAAGATACTTAGTAATTACGTCATATTTTAGGTGCTACTAATACATTAGGAGATGTACTGAACAAAATTGATTATGTACAATTTGCAGAAAATACATATTGTTTAAAAGAAAGGCATCAGTACTATGCTCAGGTACAACTGGGAATGGCAATGCTTAATGTGAAAAATTGCAAATTTATAATATCCTGTTCCTTTGATTCAAGCATGGCAATTATAGATGTACCATTTAATTATGAATACATAACATCAATAACATTCATTGTAAAGGAGAAATATTACAAACACATGTTACATAATATTTGTGAAATAGAAAAACATTGATACATCACATCTTCAATTATTTTATTTAATAAATTTGTCGTTCGCCAAAATTGGTGCTGACAAATTGGGGACACCACAAATAATAGTCATAATATCGTCGACATAAGGTACCAAGTTCCACTGGAGTTTTCCTCCTAATATTTTAAACATCTCAAGTCTTTGATTTGTACGCTCAATGTGAACCCGTGCAGCTGCAATTTCTTTATTACAATTTGCTTCATCTGCATCAAATTGCTTCTTCTTGTGGAGAAACGGTGGCCGATAAAGCTTAGTATTGTGTAATTTACACAAATGTTCAATTAAAAAGCCTTTGTCAACCATAATCGCAGAATTTTTTTATAATTTGGTTATTAACCCACATTCTTCAAAAATCACCTTATCAGATGCCCTCCCACCATACGCTTTACTGATAAATGTTATCAACCCTGCGGACGAAACACCAGTCATAAATTGAACTGTTTGGGCACCCTTATATTGGGAATAAAATATGACTACAGCACAAGCATTTAGGAGTTTGCACAAATATTTCTGTACAATTTAACACAATTTCGGTATCTAAAAAATTCTGAAAACATGTTCTGTGATATTTCAGCTTTATGCGGAAGCACAATTACGATTTTTAATGCAGCTGAAAGTAACCCCCGGATTTCAACAAGAATTGTTTGACATAGTACACCACTGACCCTAAATAATACACCTAATATTGCATAATTTACATCGCACTGTAGTTTCACAAAAGTTAACACAACTCTCTATTTAATCGTTAGTTTTTGAAGTCTTGCGTCGTTATGAATCAGTTTAATAGAAGCCACAATTTTGTTTAACATGGTAAAGTTGTTTAAACCTGTTAAACTGGTTAGAGATTTAACCGTAGTTATAAAATTAAACAATGTAAGTTTAGCAGGTGTGTTCACTTGCACTTCAAAGTCACGGTATTTCAATGTTTTCTTTAATGGATCCTCACTTTGCACCAAACTTAATAAACTATCCGCAGCCTCTAATTCCTCTGGGGTTGGCTGTGCATTTTTACATCCGTTATCAACGTCCATGATTTCCAATGCTGAGAGATTCCAAAACTGCTTTGCTTGGTTTCTTAGCTGCAATGTATCTTCCTGTTTAGTTGAAGTTGATGCTTCCACAGTTGCGTAAACAGAATCATGAACTGGATTTGATAAATTTGGTGAAGTAAACTGTAAATAGGAGAGAAACTTGGAAGAATAAATTACGAATTGGAAAGAAAATTAGCGAATATGTGAAAGTATATTCCTTACATTTTAACAAAAGTGATTTCTTTCAACGTAAAACTCTACAATATAATATGTATATATATATATATATATATATATATATATATATATATATATATAACAATGCTCAAATTACACTAACCTAAGTATTAAACTGCCTATTATAATTATTATAAATAAATTCGAATATTATTAACACTTAATACCTACAAAATATACTAAAACTTAATACCAAACACCTAAGAAATAACTAACGCAATGGATAAATAAAGCAGTCATACAAAACAACTGATTTACGTGTAAACACTTAACAAAAGAAATTGCTTTATGAATCTTAGAAACATTGATGGGAATGTCACCAGGTGGCGCTTTGCTTAGCATAACTTCCCTATAATGTAGTTTCGTATGAATTGAATGTATAAATAAATTCCTGACAAATTTGGTATACATGTAATGTGATTTAGTAATAAAACACAAGAAAGAAGTGGATTGACGAAGTGTCCGCAACTTTCGGATTATTAGAATACAGACGATATATGCACTGGTCCTCCAGTTTTCATAAATCTGTTATGAGCCGAAATCGTTTTTTATCTATTCTAAAATTTATTAGATTTTCACCACCAGAACTTGCAAAACCTGATGCACTGCTCAGCAGATTGGGCGTTTTCATGGGTCTTATAAGTGAAAATTGTCAAAACTTGGTTGATCCGGGTCCAGTTTTTGCAATAAATGAACAACTTATGTTATATAAAGGCCGACTACACTTTCGCCAGTACATAAAAACCAAAAGGAGTTGAATTGGCATCAAAATTTGTTCTCTGTGCCCTAGTGCACCTGAACTTCAAGGATACACATGGAATTTTTGCATATATATCCGCAAGGATATATATGACATATCGCACATACCAGCAACAGAATACCTTCGTTTTTCTGAGAAAATAGTAGTTCACCTTTCCGAGAATATACTGAAGTTGGGAAGAAAAGACGCTAGAAAATTTGTGTATTTAAGAGACTGAGTCGAATTAAAAGAAAATTTGCGTTGGTTCCCAAAAAATGGATCTTTCACGGAAATTTTAATTTTTTAAATAATTTTTTTAATTTTATTTTTCATTATTTAAATTTTTACTGTTTTTATTTTTTTAAAAAAATATTTTAAAACCAATTTCAATTTAAACAATAATTTTTAAGAATATACCGGATTGGATATTTTGGTGAAATTAACCAGTGTATATTCTAAAACAATATATTCACAGTCTGTTGATATTCTATAAACATATTAAATTGATAAAAAATTTAAAATTTTAAAAATTTAATTGATTAATATTAAAACCACAAGAAAAGTTATTAAAATCAATTTTCTTTAAAAAATACGGAGAAAGCCCTTCCTAAAAAACTGGTGGAGCGGAAGGGTTAAAACAATCTAAATTATTAAAAAACACCAGATTAGTTGTGAATTACTCACAATGCTTTTATGTAAAAAGTTGAATTGTAAAACGGGATTCAGGAAATAATGAACCAAACTTATGTTATAAAACCACCAAATTCCATATCCAAAAAGTTGTGTCAAAATTTTCTGCCAATGAAAATATTTAAGGAAAAGAATTTTGATTTTATAAAATTTAACATTAAACTCTAGAAACTAAAGAATCTAAAGAAAATTAGCTCCAATATTTTTCTCTTGGTGGATTATATCGTCTCTACCATTTTAATAAAAACTAAATAACAAATTATTTTCGTTTATTTAATTCAAAATAATATTTTGTTCGCAAGGGCTTCTTTATTTGAAATGGAATTTCTTTGAAATCAAGTTTGTTTGGGCAGTATGTAGCGAAAATCTTGGCTTCTTCAAGTTACAACTAAGGAGTTTTAAATAATGGTTAACGATGGTTAGAGTTAACCGTAAGTTTTTAAATCATTTTACAAATGGCTTCTTCTTATGGAAAATAAAAGCCACTAAATCCATATTTTGATACCAAAGATTTCTTAAAAATAAAAATTTATGCTTGGCCTTTGAATTTAAAGTAAACCCAAAAATAATTTAATTTTAAATATTCCATTTCTTCAATATCAAAAGGAAGTTGGAGGAAAAACAGAGTGGCTTTTCGAATAAAGGGAGTTAAAAAATTTTTTGCCCAGAAAACCGCTTGCCGGAACATTAAAAAATAATGTACCTGTAAGTTTTAAAGTAGGTAATTTTTTAAAATAAATATTTTAAAAAATTTATATTTTAAAAATAATTTTTTAAGAAAATTCGAATGTTAATTTTTTTTGGCCATTGGGTTTTCTTGAAAATATTTCACCCCTGTTATATTTGTAAAAAAAATTAAAACTTAAATTTAAAATAATATGACACCTTGAAACCTACGCCCAATTACTAAATCAATTCAGTTACTGAACCTAACTAAAATTAAGGTACAAGGGGTTAAATTGAAACGTGGAGGTCCAGGGTGAAACCCATGCCTTGGCCCGAGGGAGACGGACCGAGGGAATCTTTTAACACCCTGGTGCCTTCAAGTTTAATGTCCGAAGTTTTGTGTTGGTTTAGATTGAAAAATTTGAATTAATTTAACGAAAAATAGGTTGTTGAAATTCCAACCTGATTTAAGGACTAAGAAAATCAAATCGGGAAATCGAAACAATTTTTAAATAATAAAATACATAATGATTGGAAAATAATAATTTATAGTTCTAAAACGCTTTCCGTATTTTGGAATTTTTTTAAATCTTTGTTTTTCCGGTGTTCAAATTTTTTATTACTTATTTACAAAACAGTTTTTTTTAAACAGTGTTAGGAATTTTTAAGTAAGTTATTTTTAAATTTCAGTTTTTAAAATCAAATCTAGTTCTTTATAAATTGGCACTCAAGTAATCCATAACGCTAAAATAACAAGAAAACGCCTGTGTTATTGAAACCCAAATTTGTGGAAAATTCAAATATTTAAAATACAATTCAGGAAAAGCGAGGAAACAAGTTTTATTTTTAATAAAGGAATTTATAAATTAAAGATGAGAAACAATTGGATACGGGAAAAAAAACTATTTAGAAGTTTATTTTAAAAATTTTATAATTTATTATAATTTTAATATATTTATTTGGGTTTTATTAGGTGGAAAAAACTCTGATGAGTTCTAAGAAAATAGCAATGAAATATTTTGCTTGGAAATTAACTTGATCACTAATTATCGGAAACAACACCAATTAATTCCATTATTTTGAAGATTATAAACTAACATTAGGGGATAAAAAATAATTTTTATAAGTTTTGGGGTGGCGGAAAAGTTGCCTCTTTTAAAAAGAACAGGCAAAATTAACCACCCTTAACGTTTTGTCCGGCAAGGGGGTGAAATTTTAAAATTTTAGTAAAATCCCAAAATTTTTTTTTTTCAATTTTTAAGGTACAGATTTCGGAGGTCAAAAGTTACCTAGTAGGTTAATTATGTGGAAGATTTGACGTCCCTAAAATTCTTCGTTCTGGCAAACCTGTTATAACTCCTGTTTTCCTTTATCTTTGTTAAATTAATTATTTTACACAGTTTTTTTTTTTTACCCCAAATAATAATATTAATTATTATTTAAGTTTAATGGAAATTTTTTTTAAGGTGGAACTAGTCCATAAGCTAAACAAAACAGGAAAACCTTTTAAACGAAGATTGCTCCCAATTTTGGACAACATTTTAAGGATCTTCCAAAACGAGGATATTTTAAATTGATTTCGAAAGATACGCCTTGGATCGAAACAATGGTAACAAGGAACCCGCATTTTCTTATGCAGCAAGTTTTGTAAATGCAAATTTGTTTTGATGCTTCCATTCCGACAGTTTAAAGAAACGTGTCCTTGATTGATTATATATCACAAAAATTATCGAACAAGGCATTTATAAAAGTAGAAAAGATAATAACTAAACAAGGGGGAAATTTAAAAAAAACCTTTTTTTTGATAAGCCTTGTAAGTGCTCCATTTAAGAGTGCAATTCCCAAGGAATAAGGTCCCGTTAAGGCGAATTTTTTATAAAGCAAACCCTAATTTTTATGCCGATTTGCGAGCCAAAAGTTCAAGAGTCCGGAAGGAACGCAAAACAATTCCTTCGGGCTAAATTACCTCCTGCTCTCCAGTAAATTATAGCCCTTTCAAATAATTCTTAAAATGATAAGGCAATTATGAGGAAAGGAACCTGAACCTGAGCTCGATACAACCCACCGCACTTCATTTTCCAAAGCGAAGGAAACTTAAAATCCCATTGAACCAAAGTTTGGGGATGCTTCAACCACGGGATATTAGCGTTTTCATGACGTGGCCTACACTGAACGGAACCTTTTTTATAAGAACAAAATTTGTAAAGGGAAAGGATCGAACCATCAAAGTTCAAAAGAAGTTCCTTGAAATGATCATTTAAAGGTTTTATTCGACGGGCGAGTGAAAAACATTTCAAGGGAAAGGGTGAAGAAAATTAAAAGAACAATTGTAGAGGAGCACTATTCCTTGGGAAAGAACCAGGTCTAGAACAGGCATTTCCCTGTTCAATCAAGCGGCCATTGTAAAGTATTTCAACAATTCAAGAAGTGCCCGAGGCAACCAATTCTTGTGCTATTATGGCGGCCGTAAATACCCGTACACAAGGAGTATGGGCTTGAATGAAGATGGGAAAGCTGTCAATGGGCGTTTGTCAACCCTTTCAATGAACCTCTCCTCACTTTTCGAGTTCCTAGGTCCCATCGGACCCTCTTTAATGGTTGGATTGGAAAATTTGGAAGGCTGTGAGGCTTCCAGGGTAACATTTGACCTTTAATGCACCTTCCACCCAGTACAACTTTGGTAAGGAAAAGTTTGAGGATATTCTCCGCCTTGTAGGCATATTCCTTGTTTGAAAGAACCAGGTCCCTAAACATGTCCCCTGGTTGACAACAGCTAAAGGATTTAAACTTATTTTCCACCAGGAACCCGAAGTTCACCATAAATTCTTTCAGGTGTATGGACGGTTCCGCTCAAAGTTATCTTCAATTAAGGATGGAGCTGAAATCTTTACCACTTCATTCTCTCCGTACTTGGTCAAGTTTACCCACTTGGACAAAGTGATTTCTGGAAGCTTACTTGCTTCCAAAAACATTCTGTCGCGATCTGACTATGAAAGAACAATATCAGAATTGGCTTCGCGATAATAAAAGCACGAAAATCAAAAGCGTGGGAAACGTTGGGATTAAAAGTTAATTCCCACAAATAAACTTCGAAGAAACGTATCGATAATTCACTGGTCCCACAAGTAAACCCCATTCTAAATGAGTGACTACACAAATTTCAAAGTATCGGAAGGACCAATACCAATTGACGGATTTTCAAAGTTCCCATCCAAACAAGCTGTGGAAAGAACATAAAGTTGGTTCCGAGGCCTCAAAGAAAGTGGGGAAACCCGGGGGATTTATTCCTCCACCTTAAATCGAGAAAAGCCATGCCTAATTTAGGTGCAAGGAAGTACAAAACCTAAAGGCTTAACAAAACAAATTTTGAAATTTTGAAGACATTTCTTATACTTAAAAGTTATGACAACGGTTTTGAAAAAATTAAATTGAAAAAAAATTGTATTTGTGATTTTGGGAATTTATTCCTTCCAGAACAGAAAATTGTTGTGGGACGTAAACTTAAGAATTAACCAACATTGAACTTTTGAACTACCCAAAGTGCTGTGACACTTAAAAATTAAAAAAATATAAAAATTTTGGGATTTTCAAAATTTTGAAATTTCAGTCCTTGCCAGGGCAGAAGATTATTGGGTGGGTAATTTTCACATAATTACATAATAGGGCAACTTTTCCCATAAAAAATTATAAAAATTAGTTTTTGCCCCAAAATTTTGAAATTTTGAAATTTTAGAGAAGATACATAATTCGTCTATAACCCATATTTGGCAATAAAAAGGTTTAAATCTCCTATTTGAAAAGGAAATCCCTTTAATCAATGCTGGTATGTTTATTTAATTTTATAATGTAATGCTATTTATCATTATTTTAGATGGTGAAATGAGCTTTATAAATAATAAAATATGATTTTACTTTATGATTATTTCAAAAACTTTACATCTAAAATTGTATTCTTGGACAACAAACGCGAAGTAACATAACCTAAACTTTTATTTTTTCAAACGTATATTTTTTTTGAGCTTTTTCCACTTTTGCGCAGGGTTTGTCTTCCGATGTTGATTTAACTCTATCATATATATCATATATCGTAACCTAGTTACGACCTCATAACGCCCTAGGGCTTGTCATTTAAAAATAATGCCCTAGGGTATTATTTCAATGGTATGGGCCATTATTGTCCCATCACAATAAAGTCGAACATTAATAAATTAATAATTATGAATTAACCATTGTTTATTATAAATCTTAATATTCCAATTTTCTCTGCCTTTACTTTTACTGAATAGACCGTCGCAGTAGATGCAGTTACAATCTTCTTCTTCCTGGCTATTGTTCTCATGCATCTCCGCCTCCGCAGTCAATGATCGTGATTTGGTGGGACGCTTCTGTTTAGATATTTGCTTCTCAGCCAGAGTTTTTTATCCTCTCTTTTTCTTTTTCTCTCCTCCTTTTCTGCCAACAGTTTCTTTTTTCTTCATCCTTTTTTCTATGATACTCTCTCCATTTATCTGATGTAGCAACTGAAGGCACTTGTCAATTTGATGTTACTTTCTTGCTAAAATAGTGCCTTCTTGAAGGGTGATGAAATTTTCGGTTTAGTGTTCATTTTTGAACTTTCAGTATTGGGTGTTACTGGTTGAACACTCGCATGACTAGATTCTGGGTCAGATTTTTTGGTATGACTTTTATCGGCTGGAACTAAGTCGTTAACAGGATTTTTTAAACCACTGTCTGTTTAAGGTTGCCTGTTGTGGAGAACGTCCTCCTCCAATTCTTCAACTGTCTTATTATTATTCTCCAAAACAGAAAATCTATTTTCATTCAAGCACAAGCGTTCCATCAGAAAATGTAACTAAGTTTTGTTGCTCAAGAAGATCACTAAGCCATTGATTGTTATTATTTTCAAATGATAACTGTTCTGCTTGTGTTCTCAACTGGTTCTGCTTTTTTGTTTGGCGAATTATCATGTGGATTTCGACTTTCTTCTTCAAATTGAATGTGTTTATTTTGTATTTCTTCATTTGCCATATTTCTAATCTTTTTGCAGAATAAAAATAAAGATTTATTTTCAGGGTTTCCTTCATGTTCATCTTCAGTTTCTCTAAAGGTATTCAATACGTCAAAATCAATGTTGGTCTCTATGAATTATATATGTTTGGCAATGCTTTGATCAGCTAGATGGATATTAGCGTTATTATTCTATGGCACCTGTGCAACTTCTTTGCTGTCATTTTTAAAAAACTTCTTGTAATTTATTGCATTTGGGTCTAGTGGAAACAACCCACATGATCGAAATCGGTTAGTTAAGCGATTGATTTTTCCAATAACGGGGCGAAATTTTCACGTTTAAGACGAGCTCCATTGTTTTCTATGCGTCAGTTGTGTGTAATTGTTTTCCATGCCAACTTGAGAGGATGAAATAAAGCCACATCTAAAGGTTGCAATACAATATATGAGTGCAATTGAGATATAACGCTATAAGCTCTATTTTGTTTTGAACACAAAAATCACTGAGAGCCATTCTAAGATGGAAAGCATGTCCGTCTACATATAGGATTATCAGCAGCTATATCATATTTTCCTGAATCCAGGGGAAAAATACCTTTGCCCTTTCATCCAACCGTTTTCCGATCGTCCCAATTCCCATTTCTCTGGCATACTCGTTGCAATGGCTTTAGGTATTCTTTGATAAGAAAACATGACCATTGGTGGTGGCATTTTACCACAAGCATTTGTCATTATTAGTGTAGTTATGCATTCTTTTTCGTCATTATTTATAAAATTGTATACTGACTTCTCTCCTTTCTTCACTATTACTTTGTTTTGTAACCTGCATCCCCTAGCGGGAACATCCAAGTTATAAGGAGCATTTCTCCATTCTTAGAAGGAACCGTTTCTGGCCATATTTTCCTTTCTATAGGGTATACACCTTTGTATTTTTATAGTAATGTGGTTTTAGGAACCTTGTACGTTTTGATGGCTCTGAGTACTGGCATTCCTTCCGACACCACTTCTAAAGCTTTTCTCATGTCATCTTCAGAATACTGAAAGCGTTTCAATGGTGTTGCTATTGTAAATCTGAAAAAACAGATTGTCCATATTATTGACCCCATGGAGACCCTTGTACTGACACTAAAATTAAGATTCTGTTACAAAAAAACAACCAAAGTGCTGACCAGTAATTGGTACGACAAAACTGTAGAGATGAATCCTTGGTTTGATAAAGACACATAATACAAGACAATGTACCATATACTGACACCAATGTCAGTAGTTGGATCATGCCCAAAAAATAATGTACTAATTAATGACATTGCAATTTTAGTTTAAAATGTAACCTAAAAGCTGATTTTATGATAAAGAATATTAAATTTGAACAATATCAATACATAGGGTAAAGGTACACAAGAGTGCGCATCTAAGAGGTTTTTTACTATAAAAAACTATATTTCAAAAATAATAGACTG
The DNA here is from genome assembly GCA_036346205.1 of Vesta saturnalis. Lineage (NCBI taxonomy): Eukaryota > Metazoa > Arthropoda > Insecta > Coleoptera > Lampyridae > Vesta > Vesta saturnalis. The sequence continues at coordinate 23,481 of JARFJB010000666.1, forward strand.
CATTTGGAAAAAAAGGAACCCACGTACATACAAAAGTATTTTATCCTCAAAAAATTAACAAAAGCTTATTAAAATGCTTAAAAAAGGTACTTTATTAAAATAATGAAAATGCGCACTATTGTAGACCTAAATTCACAAAAGTGCGCATTGTGGAATATAAGAGTACGCAATTACAAGCATAAGTCACATTCAAAATTTCCAGCCACATATGGAGTGCAACTTTGATGCCACCACTGCTGACATAGATGGCAATGAATCCAATCTTCGTTAGGAGGCTCAACAAAATGTTCTGCACAACCAGGACAGAGAACGTCTTCACTTTTCTGATTGCATTTGTTATTTTCTTATCACATTTCAGCTTCTTTCCTTCTGATTTTTTCTTAATATTGCCCTCTTTTCTAGAAAGGTTTTCGGCAATTTTTCGTTTAATAGTTTTAGCCTTTGCTTTTATTTGTTCCTCTAGCTTATCTTTATATGGAGTACTTGTCAGGATTTCTGATTTCTGGCTAAGTTTTCTTCTTTGTTGTTTTTCTGTTAATGTAGGAAAAGGTCTAAGTTCTTCAGGTTTCGTGGAACAACTTGGGCCTGCATCCTCATTCATGTAAAATAGTAAACTTGGTGTTTTTCTCTGGAGTTGATAGAATGGGTATTTTTTTAACCTGATTTTCATTGCTACCTTTAGTAACCTGGGGAGAACTATTATGGGATTCTTCTACAATATCTTCGACCTCTGACAAGTTAAAAATGTCCATATTTTTATCATTTATGGCAGATCCAGTTTTACTATTTGAACTTTCATTTCCTGACAGGAAAGTGTCTTCTTCTTCAAAGATAATTTCTGCTTGAGACAAGTCAAAATTCTCAGGAAGAATGGTTTGATCTAATGGTAATGGTAATCCATTTTGGTCAAAACCCATTTTTACAATCACTGTCCCATCTTCGTTTTGGTTTTCCATAATAGTACCACTAAAAATATCTTCGTTTTCTCCATCACCATTTAATTCTGCGCAAGATCCAACATTTCCTATATTTTGCTCGTCAGTATCCAACACAGAGTTATTAATTTTTGGGGAACCCAATCTTTCCATAGCTCTGTCTGTAACCAGCGAGGGACTAAAATCTTCATCATCAAATATTTGTGGATTATAGGGCCAAATGTCTGTAGCTTCAAAAGCCTTCTCTGTCTTTTTTTGAAACAGTATTATATGCGGTTTTAAATAAACCTGCTACATGTTTTGAAGTAACGGGCTTTCCAGGGTTAGACACTAACCAGTTTTCAACAACTTTGCTGTAAGCAGTTTTAAATGGCCCAAAATATCCTCTGTCGAAGGGTTGGATTTTGTGACTCGCGTGAGGTGGGAGAGATAAATGTATAAATTTCCCCTTACAATACCGAATAACATCTAGACTTCTGTGTGATGAGTGATTGTCTAAAAGCAATAGCACCGATTTTTCAAGAGATGGTTTAACATTATTTCGGAAATGTCTTATCCACTTCAGAAAAAGTTCGGTATTAATAAATCCCGAGTCTGAAATCATGCAAAGAGTTCCTGTTGGTACCCCTTGGAATAAATCTTCATTCATTCTCTTTCTTTTAAGAATCAACGCCGGTGGAACATAATAACCAGATACATTCATGCAGCAAACTGCGGTAACCAGTTCTCCTCGTTCCCCACTAGAGACTTTACCGACATGTTTTTTGCCCTTCACACTTAGGACTTTTGGAGTCTTGTTAGGAACAGTTGATATACCTGTTTCGTCCATGTTAAAAATTTGATTGGCAGAGAAATTGTACTTTTCATACATTATTTTCAGGTTTTTAAAAAATAATTCAATTTGAGGTTTATTGAAGCCTATCATCCTACCTAAGGAACATTGCTCAGGTTTACGCAGTGTGATATTATTTCGTTGACAAAAACTCGCACCCACGTCTTACCTCCTCTTCAAGCTTTCATTAAAACAGTGCTTTATTTTATTGGCATTAGCAAACTGAAAGGCGAAAGTCATTAGATCTTGCATGGCTATACCATAAAAACGTCGATCCATTTCTTAGACATATTCCGCCAGTTCAGTTTCTTTTTCTGGTGAAAAAACTGTATTAAAACGTCCCAAAGATTTAGGCACAGTGTTACATTTTAATCTTTTTCTTAAAGTAGATTCTGGTATATTCAACTCCCTGGCGATGCTTCCTTTTTTACAGCCTTCCTCCAATGTTCTACGTATTTCTTCCATTAATTCTTCTGTGAACACCAGTTTTCTTGAACTTTTTCTTTTATAAGTGCTCATTTTAAAACCTAAAGATGAAAAAATTACGTTAGATTGCCCATTTACAATATTAACATTTTTTAAAAATGCGAGTACACAAGAGTACGCACTGTGCATTCTTGTAAAATGTTAAGTGCGTGCGTATATTTCCGCCGCATGGTAAATTTTAGTCTTTAATTAACAAACACACAGATACAGGAGTTCAATTTTTACAAAATACTTACCAAATAATACTATATTTCACTTGGAAACACTCAAACTATTGTTTAGCACTTTCACTTAGGACGCTAAATTAGACCGCGTAAATGTTACAGCTGTGACAGCGGTTTGACCACTAATACAGATATCTTCAATGTTGACACCCCAGAAACGAAAACTGCAACATTAGAGGATTCTATATGTTTATACTAATTCGATGATTGAACGCTAGATGACGATACGCGATTTTTATGGAAAATATTCACAATGCGTACTCTTGTAGACTACGCGACTTTACCTATAAATGATGGCTTAAAGGTTAATTTGCAAAAATCCTTAAATTACGGCACTTTAAAAACGCTAAATTCTTACCTTACTAATGAGAGAAAACTAGTGAATCATACATTACACAGACAGGCAGGTAAATGATTGTGTGTTGATATTAAGGTAAGTGTGTCCACTTGAGACAAAATGGTCTCGAGACTGCTCTCGAGACTAGACTCTCAAATGTATATGTGCCTGAGCGCACTCTCAGAGACAAACCGATACAAGTATCAGACACTGCACGTGTCACAAGTGGACATGTTCATTCTTGCTCATGAGACTTAGTCACCAGTCTTCCGTCATTGTTTGAAGAGCTGAGAGCCCGACTGGATACTGTTTATTTAAAATATTTGTTTAATTTAAATAACCAATTAATTTTTAAAAAAATGAATGATAAGCGCGAGTGGACTGACGAGGAAGTGTTCAAATTAATTGAACTTTATGAGGAGAAAGAGTTTTTATGGAACGTAAAACATAAACTTTATAGAAATCGCGAAAAAAAAATGTCAAGGATTTGCTTCGAAATTTGAAAATTGCAGTGGAAATGAAATTCAGCGGAAGATCCATAACTTACGCAATCAGGTATGTATAAATCCTTTAAAATTATTATTAACATTACTATTTAAATTGACATTTTAGTCAATAGTCAAATATATTATTTTCAGGTTTCTCATGAACTGCAAAAGATAAAAAAATTGAAGAGTGGTGATGGTGCTGATGACAGGTATGACAGTAAATGGAAGTTTTTTACTGCATTACAGTTCATTTTACCCATGTTTACACCCACAACATCGACTTCAAACCTGGTAGGTTAAAATAATTATCGCTATGTTTTATAATGAAATTTTATTTATCATAAAATTACAAATAAAAAAAATCAAATTAAATAAAGTGATTAGGTACTAAATTTAAGCAATTAAACGATATTGCCACTGAAGTTCACCTGCAGTCGTCATGAAGTATTCTTTAAACTCATCTCTCACATCTTTTTGAGAGATTGCATAATTTCGCTGCTGACCTCTCTCTAGTGAGAAAAACGATCCTTGTGGTGGGGGTTCATTCCGCCATTCGCCATTTATAATTTCATGTGTATTAGGATCTTCAAAATCAACTGAACAAGGGTTCAGATAATTTTTTGAAGTACATATTAAAAAGTTATGCAATGCACATATTGCCAGAGTAACATCTATTACTTTACTAGGTGCTAAATTCATTTGTTTTCGGACAACTCTGAATTTACTTGACATAATGCCAAATACATTTTCTATTATACGACGAGCTCTGCTTAATCTGTAGTTGAAAATTCTGTTTGGTGCAGGTTGATTTCGATACCCGGGGCTTTAATATATACGATGTCATAGCAAAGCATCGTCAGCTACCATTATGTATGGCACTGGCAAACATCTTTTGGGTAATGCTTCTGGTTCGGGAAGTGGTAATTGCTTGTTTTCCAATGCATCGTGCAGGGAACAGTTTGTAAAGACACCTCCATCAGAAATTCTACCATTGCAACCAACATCAACGTAAATTAATTTATAATCGGCATCTGCGACTCCCATCAAAACTATGCTGTGTGTTTATAGTTATAGTAAAGGCTTACAGTTCTCAGGTGCCACCATTGTAAAATGCTTTCCGTCAATAGCTCCGAAACAATGTGGAAATGCCCATTTTAATTCAAATTGCCTGCATATTTCTTCAACTGTTCAGCACTTGAAGGGGACTAGAAATAAAAAAAATTTACTTGTATTTTTCTATTTTTTTATGAATAAAAGTTAATACAACATAACTAGTATATTAATTGCGCTTTTAACTTTTTAGAATAATATTCCGAAAACATGAACATCTCACAGGATGAGTCCATACAAAATGAGCCCACAAAAGATCAAAAAAGAAAACGTATCAGCAAAGCAACATCAAGAACTCAAGAAGATGATAACATTCTTGAATAGAAATTATGAAGAAGCCAAAAGACGATTTCGATCGCTTTGGAGAATACGTAGCGTTGGAGCTAAAAGTCTAAAATCGGATTATTACAGAGGAGTATTAAAAGTGAGATTCGTAAAGCGATATTAAATATTTCTGATATGGATGAAAAAAGCTACTGGTCCACTGCATCCTCTTCAAGTGCAAGTACTTTGCAGTACGCCAATTGCATCCCACCCATTGTTGTTGACATTTCTCAACAAAATATTGAGACTCGAACAGCCCAAGTTTTACAATAGTTTTTCACTAATCAACATGCGTTAATTTGTAAAGTTTCTGTTATTATACTTCTATAATTAAAGTTGTCTTTTATTTTATACATACCCTTAAATATTCTTCCTTTAAATTACGATAGATGGCTTTACATACTTCAGGAACTATTCTTCCTATTGTACAAGGTGGAATGCGAAAA
>JARFJB010000667.1:0-127500 GCA_036346205.1 Vesta saturnalis
CTCTACAGCACTACTTTCCTCTGCACTTAAACCTTCTTGGTCTGAACTTTCAGGTAGACAAATGTCATTCTGCGCTTGTTTGAGTTCATGGCTTTTCAAGTATCTCTTTCTGCGAAGTGCATTTCCTTCAGGTTCTGTCACTTTTTCATTTTTACGTAGAGGTAAATTACAGGATGGAACTGCGTCAATTCTTAATCTTGCTCGTTTGTGTTTAACATCTTCAATTTAATTTAATTTAGTTTTTAATTATAAAATAGGTACAGATCTGCTACACACTGCCATTAATTTTAATTACCTGGTAAAAAAAAATCTTCTTTCTTAAAATGTAGAGAACAAACCCTTAAAGACGGGGTAACATGTGTTTTCCTACGTAATGCTAATTTCCATGCAAGTCTGCGGTCAATTTTTTCAGTATTACCACTTTTGTTGGTTATGTCAACAAGTTTTACATTTTTTTTTGGAAAAGAATGAAAACTTAATCGAGTGTCTTCCTAATTTGCTGTGGCATCCATAAACAGAACAATTAACGTTGCATACTTTTCCATTTTCTTTAATAATCGGTTTATTCTCCATAATTCAATAGAATAAGACAAAAGTTAATAGTAAACACACGCACATTATACTACTTATACTAGTGTTAATTACTGGCAGCAGGTGGCGCATGCTAATATGTAAACTGCCAATACTTTGTTCAACCATTGACTAAAAAATTTTAAGACACGCAAGTGTAATGTTAAATTGCGTTCCCAACATGCTGTCTTTTTCTAATGGAACCCCTGCTCCCCACCGCCAACAAGCTTCTGAATTGTAAACTAACGACATCGTTGCAAATTTTCTGAACTGATTACTCGACTGCACGAGTCATGACGAGACTGATTGTCATTGTCGGGTCGGCGCCATCCGTCTACATACTCATAGATAAATAAAAACCTTACATACTATTGATTATTTATAAATGTACAATATAAAGCAAAAATATAAATTGCCAACAGTCAAATCGTACCACGAACTTTTTTACGAAAAATATTTAAGGGGTAATTTTTAAAAACTATTACCAGGGCGTTATACAGTTTTGTCGCATTATACGTAAAACCACATTCGAACAATGTTGTACGATGTGCAGGTATGGTAAAATTATTTACATATAACAATTCTATGTATAAAATTTAAGAAATGAAATTTCCACCTTGTTTTAAGGAGAGCCAATTTAATTCTTGCACGTAATCGCTAATATGGTCAAATTTACGTAGACCATACATAAATCTGCAACAAGTATTTTGTAGATGTTGGAGCCTGTTTCTGTTAATGTAATTTAGAAATGGGTAATAAACAGTTAAACAATATCCATACATCGGAGAAATTAATACTTCACATAATTTTTTTTCTAAACTTAAAATTATTATTGACTTATTAGTAAATAATAATCGTAGTTTCATCTAGGCCATTTTGATCACGTAACTTACATGATCACTAAAATTGTATTTACGATCTAAAACTAAACCTAGATTTTTTATTTTCTCCGCAAAAGGTAAGGAAACACCGTTTTTTAAACTAAATTAGGAGAAATAATTATAAAAAATATAGAAATAATGAATAAAACAACTAATACAATAAATCGATTTAAATTTATTTCCCCATGTATATATTCCTCACTGTAATAAATTACTATAGAAGAAATATATAAAACAAATCTCAAAAATAATAAAGATATTCAATCAAATAAAATAATTATACAAATTATTCTAGAATTTAAACTTAATACTCGTACTCAATAAAAATTAAATAATCAAAAATCACAAAATATAAACTCGAAAATAATAAAATTACTCTAAAAAAAAGTGAAAACTTAAAATAAAATTTACAAATTGAAATTATTTAAGATAAATTTCATATTTTTAATTCCACAATTTAATGTTTTTTTTTAAACTACCTAAATGACAAGTAAATAAATCACCAACAAGAAAAATTAAATTTAAAGGAACTCAATCAAGAAATATAAGTAAGTATTCACGTAAACATCCAGAAGAACAAGAATATATCCCATTAATTAATTTTCCATGTTGAGTATTTGAATGTAAATATAAAGAATAACATACATAAATTTAATTTAAAAATGGAAAGTATTCTTCAATGGAACTGTAACGGATGTCAAAAAAGTTCGAGCGAGTTGAGACTAATCGCAAATGAACGCACACCATTAGTTATTTGCCTTCAAGAGACACATTTTAAAACACAAGATAAATTTAAAATACCCAATTATGTGAGCATTAGACGTGACATGCCCCACGAAAGGCGTGTAAAAGGTGGTGTTGCAATTTTTGTCCACAATGATTGTGTCTACAAAGAAACACAATTGCGTACTCATTTGCAAGCAATTGCAGTACACGTGTCGCGCCCATTTAAAATGACAATTTGCAATATCTACTTGCCAGACAACACGTGGACACCGCTTGACTTAGAAAATTTTATCTCGCAACTTCCAGAGCCGATTCTGTTGTTGGGTGACTTTAACTCCCATAATCCTTTGCGGGGTTCTGATAAATATGATAGAAGGGGAAAAACAATAGAGGACTTACTGGATACAACAGGGCTCATTTTACTTAATAATGCCCAGGAACCAACGTTCTTTAACGCCAGATCCAATAACTTTTCCACGATCGATCTGACTTTGTGCTCCCCTCGGATAGCTCCGAACCTCACATGGGAAGTAGCTCATGATCTACATGGAAGTGATCACTTTCCCATTCTTATCAGTACGTCACAATCTAAAGGTCACGTAATGTTACCCGTGAAATGGAAGTTAATAAGAGCTGATTGGGACAATTTTAAAAACAAGGTACGTCCTATTAATAGAGCGCTGGAAATCGATGATATGGTAAACGAATCGATTCTGCAAGCTGCCGAAATATGAATTCCTAGGACAAGCCACAAAGTAAACCGAATACCTGTACCTTGGTGGAACCCAAAAATCGGTGAAGCTATTAAGGCCAGAAAAGTGGCTCTGAAGAAGTTTTCAAAAAACCCCACTACAGAAAACCGTACCAATTTTAAAAAACTCAGAGCAATAGCACGACGAGAGATTAAAACCTCACAAAGGTCCTCATGACGAAGTTACGTCAGTTCATTACAAACAACAACGCCTACTACAGAGTTGAGGACTAAAATCCGTGCCAACTCCGGGGCAGTAGCCGAGCAACTAGCTAATCTTTACCAACAGGTTAGCAGTACAAATAACTACAGTGCAGATTTTAAATTTAAAATGACGACACAGCAGCCACCCTTAGATCTTACTGAAATAACCTATCAAAGCTCCAACGAGTCAATTACTATGGAAGAACTCCGCATAGCTCTACACGAAGCTAAGGAAGGTGCGACTGGAATCGATGATATCCCAAACGGAATGCTGAAAAACCTACCATACTCATGTTTGCTGGATTTACTTTATACTTTCAACAAAATTTGGAACTAAGGCAAGTATCCAGAATTGTGGAAGACTGCAATGGTAGTACCTGTCTTAAAAACCAGTAAGGATCCTTTAGAACCGGACAGCTACCGTTCGATCTCTTTATGTTGCTGTATGGAAAAACTCTTAGAAAAGATTATCAATAAAAGACTGGTCAATTTAATGGATGAAAATAACTGGACAAATCATTATCAGGCGGGATTTCTGAAAAATTATAGCACAAATGATAAATTGGTGCAATTGTCAACGGCCATCTATGAAAGCTTCGGAAGAAGAGAACACCTAACAGCTGTATTTTTCGACATAGAGAAGGCTTATGATACAGTTTGGAGATATGCCGTATTGGAAAAGCTACATAAATGGGTGAAGGAAAATTAGCCTATACCATAAAGTCATTTCTGTATGATAGACGTTTTAAAGTGCGGGTAGGGAAAGCAGTGTCCGACGAACATATTTTAGAAAATGGAATACCTCAACGATCTCCACTTAGTGTAACTTTATTTGCTATTGCGGTAAATGATATCACAACTACACTAAAACCAACAATTGGCCGCTCTATATACGTTGACGATATCACGATTTATAGGTCCGGGAAAAGGGCGCTGCAATTAACAACGAGCTACAGAAAGCAATTAACACCATAGTGGAACAGGCACAAAAAGTAGGATTCCGGTTTTCTCACTCAAAAACAGTGTCTATGCATTTCTGCAAGCTAAGAACACCGCATTACGAACCTAACCTTTACCTTGGAAATAAACGAATCAGAGTTGTGTCTCAAACAAAATTTCTTGGCATAATTCTTAACCCTACCCTCTCGTGGAGAAACCACATAGAATATATATATATATACACAGTATCCAAACAAGTCTTGAATATAATAAAGTGCCTATCAAACACAAACTGGGGTGCAAACCGGGAAATTCTATTACGGATTTATAAAATAATGATTCTTTCAAAGATAGAGTATGGATGCAATGCATACGGATCTGCATGCAAATCTCTCTTGAAGAAACTAGACACAATCCAAAATGTCTCACTAAGATACTGTATGGGGGCTTTCCCCACAAGCTCTTCATATAGTTTATGCGCTGAAGCTGATGTTCTACCCTTAAAGTTCAGGCGCATGTGGCTGTTACAAAAATATGCTTGCAAAATCAGCATGAAGTCAACACATTTTAATTACGAGATCATCACTAAGAATGAAAATACGTGCAGAACATTAAATACGCTCATATATGTACAATTAACCAAACAAAGGATCACATTACAGATCCCATCACAAGAAGCGACCAAAAAGGTGTACATTAGAGATAAAATATTAGACCAATGGCAAAATACTTGGAATCAACAAAATAGCGCCCTTAAAGAACATCTACCGTCGATCAAAAAACGCAAAAAATACCCATCATTCTCAAGAAGGAACAGTATAGTCATTACAAGACTTCGCATAGGTCATACAAAGTTGACACACGAACACATACTTACAGGATCACCCCGAGGAGTATGCCAAACATGCAACGTACAATTAACGATCCGACATCTCTTCACTGATTGTCAAGCAAGCACAACAGAAATCTGTGATATAAGAGGTCCATTTCAAAATGCTAAAGTAAATGAAAGAAAATGAAAAGGTGCTTGAATTTTTACATTTATCAGAATTACACGGAAAAATTTAACCAACAAATATGCACATATTCAGAATACGTTTTGGAACAAGTAAATAATTCATAACAGGCTAAAGGCAAAATAACCTTAGAAGTTGATGCCTAATAAATAATTAAAAAAACAACCTCTAAAAATAAAGTTAATCTAATTAAAATTATTGTAATTCAACTATAAGAAACCAAACTATTAATTAATATAGTTTCCTAATAAATTTAAAGAAGGAGGAGCTGCTATATTAGAAGAACAAATAAAAATCATCATAATCTTATTCTAGGTATAATATTAATTAAACCTTTCTTTAAAAACAATCTACGACTAGATAAATGTTCATATGAACAATTAGCTAAACAAAATAATCCTGATGAACATAAATGAGAAATTATTATTACAATTGAACCATATAAACCTCATATATTTATTGTTATTAAACCTCCTAATACTAATTTCATATGTGAAACTGATGAATATTCCATTAAAGACTTAACATCCATTTGACGTAAACAAATTAAAGAAATAATAAAACCCCCTATTAAACCAATAATTATAATAATAAAATTAAATTTTAAACCTATAATTATATCAATTTTTATAAAACGAATTAATCCATATCCCCTAACTTTAACATTACGCCAAAAATTATTGACCCAGAAATTGGAGCCTCTACATGAGCCTTGGGTAACCATAAATGAACAGAATATATAAATTTTAATTAAAAAACAAAAATTGTACAAATATAAAATAAATATTATTTTAAAAGAAAGATAATAAATATCCAAAGTATAAAATTATCAATATATATATATATATATATATATATATATATATATATATATATATACACCATTGAATACGTTCAGGTTGATAACCTCAACCTAAAATTAATAACAATGTTGGAATTAATCTAATTTCAAAAAAATATATAAAAAATAAATATATTTATTGAACTAAAAGTTATAAATAATGAAAATAATATTATTAAAACAACAAATAAAAAAAAAATCACTATAATTTTTCTCAATATAAATTTTTCCTCTAGCTATAATTATTAAAGTACAAATTCAAATACTAAGTAAAATTATTAAATATCTTAAATAATCCCACCCAAATATATATCTAGTTGAACTTGAACTATAAAAAAATGTAAAATTAAAACCAATAAAAAATATATAAAATATAATAAAAAATAAAAACTGAATATCTCAAAAATAATTTTTTAAAAAACATAAAGGAATCATAAAACTATTAAAAAATAAATTTTATCATAAAATATTAAAAGACTGAAAATAATCATTGCCATAAGAACGAACTATTAAATATTATACCAATATTTAAAAAAATGCAAAGAAACTCATTCTATCCATTAAATAAAATTTTAATTTGTTCATTTTAACAATTATTTTAATATTAATATGAATTGGCTAAACCAGTTGAAGATCCTTTCATTTTAACAGGCAAATTTTAACTACGTTATATTTCTTATTTTTTCCTCTTATACTTTTAATATCAAAATTATGAGATAAAATTATATTCAATTAAGTTAATGAACTTGTTTAAGTATATATTTTGAAAATATAATAAAGAGTTAATTTACTTTATTAACTTTGCTATAATTAATTAACTAAATAATTTGTACAGAAATAAACAACTTCAATCCTAAATAAAACATTAAAAAATTTAAAGAAATAGGTAAAATCTTTTTCAAGCTAAGTATATAAGCTTGTCATATCGAAAATGAGGTAAAGGAGCTCAAATAAATATAAAAGAAATAAATAAAACAAACAAAAAAAAATAATTAAAAAATTATCTACCAAAAAAAAAAAAAAAACAAATATTATTCTCATAAACAAGATTCTTGAATATTCAGCCATAAAAATCATAGCAAATCCTCCTCTTCCATATTCATTCCAGATTTCAATTAAAAAACTATTTATTATGCTACCTTTGCACAGTTAAAATACTGCGGCTATTTAATTATCACTGAGCAGATTAGACCTTAAATTATTCTCAAAAGGACATGTTTTTAATAAACAGGCAGAAAATTAATTTGCCGAATTCCTTTTTATAATCTAAAAAATTTTTTATCTTTAAAAACAAATTTACTAATTTAATCATAATAACTAATAATAAAAAATATAAAATTAATTTTTAATAAACAATTTAAAATTAATATAAATTAATAATTAAATAATAAATAACTATTAAATTATTATCATGATTAACAATTAAAATTATACAAAATATAGATATTAAAATTTTTTTAATTTTAAATAGAAGCTAATCCCATTAAATATTTAATATTAAAACTTAAAAATTAAAAATTAATTCTTAAATAAATACTAATAGAATTAAATTATTTTCTTAAAAAACTAGATATATTTATCATTTCAAATTAATTATTTTAAAATATTATATCACAAATTGGAGAAAATCATTTAAATAATTTCAATTTAATCAACCCTGATACAAAAGGTACAAAAAATTAATTCTTCTTTTTAAAATTTCACTCACATGGGTAATAAACTATAATAAAAAAAAATTTTCTTAATAATTAATAAAATAAAAATATTTTTATTAAAAAATAAAAATAATTTAATTAATTCAAATTAACTGTATAAAACAGTAATCTTTTGAATCTACTAGGTTACGACTTATCTCAATTTAAATGAGAGTGACGGGCAATATGTACATATTTTAGAGCATTTATCATATAAAATAAATTTTTTATATTACTATCAAATCCAATTTCAAATAAAAATTTAAAATTATTTTCTAACTATAAAATTATTATAACCCATTTCTACTTTTATATAAACTACACCTTGATTTGAAATAATTCATTATTATAAACCTTGAAAATTTAAATTCTTAAAAAAAATTCTTAAACAACGATATACAAACTTAATTAATAAAAGTGGAACTTATTGTGGAATATTAATTATAGAACAGGTTCCTCTGAACTGACTAAAATACCGCCAAATTTTTTAATATCCATGAACAACAAATACTAATCTGGTTTAATAATTTACAATTAATATAATAGGGTATCTAATCCTAGTTTATATTTTAATTTTAATGAATTTAAAATTATTATAATAATTAATATTCAAATTTAAATTTCACCTAAAAATTCAAATATCTAATTTAATTAAATTAAAATTTAAAACCAAAAATATTCAATTAATCTATTTGTATAACCGCAATTGCTGGCACAAATTTTATTAGATTTATTAAAATATACTGAAACATATATTAATAAATTTTCAATGTTAAATACTGAAAAAAAAACTTTTAATTAAAATTCTACCCGTAAATTCATTTTAAATAATAAATTTAATACAAATTGAATTATAAATTTAAATAAATTATTCCCCAAAATAAGCTATTCTTAAATTTAAATTTAATTAATTCTAATTTAAATAAATTAATCAATTAAAAATAATTAAATAAATTATTAATAAATTAAATTTTACTATTTTAGAAAATTACTTAATAATCAAATTTATTATTAATAAAATGGTATAAATCATTAAATTAAATTTTTAAATAAAAATAATCCAAAATAAATGAAAAATTTAATTTTATTTATTTAAGGGCTTTTTCGTAACTGGTCAAGGTTGCTTTGCTAACAATAATTATTAATTGTCATTGTAAATTATTCATTGTTCAAAAACAATTCATTCATCATTAAAACTTTATTTGGGACAGATTATTACTTTTTAAAGAAAAATTTGTTTATAAAAATGAATTATTACACCATTGAAGAAAAAGTAAAATTTATTGAATGGCATTACTCTGGCAATTCACTTAGAAATATCAGAGATTTGTACTCGGCTAGTTATCAAAACCGGCAAATTCCAATTTTCATAATTAATTTGTTTATTTAGAATATCATCTTCTTGTTTATAACAGACTTATTTTATTTGTGCTCCTTATTGTATTTATCCTGACACTTACATGGCTTATTAACGTTACCGGTTACGAAAAAGCCCTTAAGTTTTCCTAATTTTCTCGAAAACGGATGAACCAAATGTAAATGCAATTGTAACATAAGAAGCAGTCTTATTTCCTTAAGAAGTTTTACATTTGACATTTTACTGTAAAATAATTAGGGGAGAAAATATTTACAATAGTTTATTTTAACATGGGAATTCCCTATGTCCAGAAATTCAAGAGACACAGTGTGTATATATATATATATATATATATATATATTATGACAAATAAAAAAAAATTGATGGTGGTGATGTTATATCAGAAAGGTAAATCGCACCACGGTCTAGCTCAGTGAGGTACAAATTTATAAAACTTACTGAATATGAGAACTCGTTCATCAGGTGTGAGGAAAGCAGAGATATTTTCATAGATATAATCAGTATTAGCATTTGTTTTAATTAGGCACCACTCAATTTCTAGGTTTAATAAATAAAATACAACAAAAATTGAGAAAGGTTGTATCTCAGAACATAATAGGTAATCTGAATAAGCACTAAACATCTGTATTTATATGTATATTTAATAAAGCAAAATGTCTGATGAAATCAGAATACAATAACTAAAACGATACTTCTTGTACTGCCTTACAATCTTAAAATCACTAAATTAAACACTGTAGATAAGCTTACAATCTATGTATACTTAGAATTCAAAATGCAATCTATTTAATGATGAAATGTGTATTGACCCATGTCAACAAATTACAGTTGTGATAGGTTATGAACTCAAATGTTTTTATTTCAGGAGCAGGACTCAACTGTTCCTTTTTTTAACCGTATCAAAATAACACAAACCGATTTGTTATTTACTTAACTGCATTAAAAGGATAAGTACTTACTTGTACAAAACAAATATTTTAATATCGTCTTAAACGAACTGTAGCTTCAGAATTTTCATTTCCAATTCCAAGACAAATATACGATAATGTAAGGTAATTTCCATTTGTAATTAACGTACAAATAGACGAAACATAAACGTATGGGAAGGCACTATAACTTTCCTATGTCTTCAACATAAAAAAATAGACGTACAGTAGCATTTGGTAACATTCAAATATTGGCACCAAATGTTGTTGACCCTACAACAACTGAAGATATAACGAACGCAGATTCGAACGCAGAATATGTATAACAGCATATGTGATTGATGCAAAACAAAGGTATCTCCATTTATGTTCATAAAGATGACATTGCATTAATCTGCCATTTTAACAAAGTTAAGCTCGTGACGTCATACCCACGCCACTCAATGATACGTAAATTTACCAAAATAAAAACTTTTCCTTAAGATAAACGGTATTCTTAATCCTTACTCTTATTGTGATTCCCTAGTCTTATTCCTTGTTTCTAATTCCCTATTAAATATAATATATAGAAAATGTAATTAAACGCCTTTACATACCTTATAAAAGGGAAGCAAAACTTAAAAAAAGATAACGTCTTAAATGCACGACATGATAAAAGGAAATGCCTCAAACATGCTCAACTTACGCTGCGCATAGAACTAAAATTGAATGTCTAAAATATATACAGGGACGTTCGTAATTATGTAGACGGAAGAGAAAATATTGCGATATAAAAATTTAATTATTAAACGAAAAAAGAAATGCTTAAAAATACTAAGGTAATGTAAATATACTTATCGATAATAATACAAAGTTCTAAATTTAAATTAAGGTAACGACAGACAAGAATTGGCACGTTACAATATATATATATATATATATATATATATATATATATACATATAATATAAAACTTTATAAATAATAAAATATTTATATAAATAAGTTATGGTATATAACATTAAAATTAGTTACATATAATAAGTAAATTTTTATTGAGGTTAAAAAATAAAATCAACCACTTTTTTTTCTCCAAATAACTAGAAATTCTGTACCTACCCATATTCACCTGTGATTTTTTGGCCTTGAATTTAAATTGGATGCTAAAATTAATTAACTAAAAAAATTTAAGTGATTTAAATATTTAATTTTAACAATTCAAATACATTAAAAACAAAAACAAATGAAGTGCTTGACAAAAGAATTATTATGATATAATAAAAATGTAAAATTTTACCTTCATTATAAATAATAGAATTCCTGTGAACATCAAAAATTCATGTACATCTTATACTAATTTATAAAAAGATAAGCTAAATAAAGCTTTTGGGTTCATACCCCAAATATAAAGATTCTTTTTTTTTAATAAAAAAATTTTATCAAATTTTATTTTTATCAATATTAATTATTAGAATAGAACCTTGATTTCAATTCCCTCTTATTCATGAATAGCTATATGAATAGGACTTGAAATTAATGTTTTATCTATTATTCCAATTTTAAATTCAAGAAAAAATAAACTTTCTTCAGAATCTTCAATTAGTTTATTACACAAACTATTGTATCATCAGTAATTCTATTAGCAATTATCATATTAATAATAAGTTCGAGATTTTCATCATAAATAAAACAAGAATCATTAATTATTTTTATTATAAATTCAAGACTTCTAATGAAAATAGGAATAACCCCGTTCCATTTTTGATTTACAGAAGTTCTTGAAGGATTAGATTGAATAAATTGTATATTAATATTAACATGACAGAAAGTTGCCCCTATAGTCCTGTTAATACTAAATATTAAATTCAAATCTTTTATAATAATTATTATTTTAATGGCAATAATTGTAAGAGGATTAATGGCATTTAATCAAATTAGAATACGAAAAATTTTAGCATATTTATCAATTAATCATATAGGATGAATAATTGCAATAATTTATCTTCAAACAACATGAATAATTTACTTTTTAATTTATTCAATTCTTACAATCAATGTAATTTTAATTATAAAGAAAAACAAAATTTATTTTATTAATCAATTAGTTCAGAAATTAAATTTTTATTTTGAAAAATGACACGCTTTGCAAAAACACAAATAATCAAAAGTTTGTAGGAGAAACCTGACTTCAAACACGCTTGCCAATTAAGAGTACATCGACACTTTCACGACGAGAGTTAACGAGCAACTAATAGGGATGCAAACAAAACATCGATGTTTTCAAACATCGATGTATCGTTCATAAAAATAGATGTTTTAACATCGATGTTGAAACCAAAATATCGACGATACATCGTTGTTCAAGAACGATGTTTTATGAACGATGTTTTATCGTACATAGACATAACGCCGAACGCACCATCTTGCGCTCTATCTGTGAGATTACCTGTCTCAGTCTCAAGCGTACATTTTCAATTTAGCGTCTCGCTTAGTCGCTCACTCACTCAGCAATACAAACAAATGCGCGCCGAACGAAGCAGTCTGCCATTAGGTTAGTCACATAAACTAAAAATCCCTTTAGTTTATGGTTATTGGTTAGTCAGTTACATGCGCTACATTTGCTTGGATGGATGGATTGCTCGCTTAAATCGACGGCAATTGTTTTGTATATTGTTACAATCTTGTTTTCGCATCTTAAAAGTGAACTAAAGTCAGAGTTTATTGTAATATCTATGTGTATTGTTTACGTAAGTACCAATTATTTTATTTCAATAATTTGATAATAATCTATTATATTGTTTTACTTGAAAAAGTGGACTTAAAAAGGTTAGGTACCCGATTATCTATTTATATGACATAAATAAATTTATATTCTTCCATTTTAATAAAAGTTACTTTTACGAAAATTTGGTTATGAAAATAGTGATGGGATTAGTTGTATTTTTAAAACCGTTTTTACTTTTTTAAGTACTAATATTTTATTGTATACTCACAAAGAGGTATTGTTTGAATATTATTCATTCTGAATCTTTTCAATAGTTTTATTTATTGTTATTAACAAATATTATTGACGAATTTAATACAATTTTGAGTATGGAAAGTTATACTTAAATACAGTTACCATTCATTATAATTTAATACTTAATATTGATTTTCTTTCCAGATAAAATGCCACCGAATAAAAAGAAAAGTAAAATTTGGAATTATTTCAAGAAATGTGACAATGATAAAGGGGCTATTTGTAAATTTTGCAATAAAAACCTGAAAACGTCAGGTAACACGACAAATATGCGGGGTCATCTAGAGAAGGTACACCCAGAGTATATTCAGCAGGTAATAGCAGAGGAGCCAGTTCAAAAGAAGAAGAGGGCCTGTGATGCTGATGACGAAGAAGTTCAAACTGAACAACTAGCGAGTACTAGTGCTGCTGCGGACGTCGATTCCAATTATGTTCCAGATATAGCCAGTTTTTGGGTAGCACTTCAAGTGCTACGACCTCAAATACAACAATACAATCAAGGCAAGAATCTGTCAATGTGTTATTTAATAACATAAAAGTGTAACTAGTGTAGAAGGTAACAAACATAAAAAATTACTGAATCGATTGTGAATTTCATCATCTTAGATCACAAACCGTTTTCAGTTGTAGAAGGAAAGGATTTCTACAACTAATGAAAGAAATTGTGCCTTTATATAAAGTCCTTCAAGAGAAACATTTAAAAACGTATTGACGACAAATATGAGGTCATGTCAGTGGTGTTCAAAAATATATACAAGAAGCAGAACATTACTGTATTACATATGACATATGGACTGAGACAATGAAAAATAAGTCATTTGTTGAGTCAGCACTCACTTTTTAGAAAATAGTAAGCTTATAAGTGTATCTCTGGGAGTTTTTGAACTGTTTGAAAGACATACAGCTGACTATGTACAAAGGAAACTTACGGAAATTTTCCATGAATGGAATATCTCGACCGATAAAGTAACAGCTGTAGTAACTGACAATGACAGCACAGTTATGAAAGTAAATAGAGCTATGTTTGGTGAAAAAAAAATTATACCCTGTTTTGCTCATACAGTGAACTTGGTTGTCACGAATTCGTTAGATAAATGGCATCTGCGATTATAAACAAGGTACGTGAAATTGTGAAATTCATGAAACGTAGTGTCAACGCCAGTGATGAACTACGCAAGAAGCAAAAGGAAAATAGCTTGATGGAAGGTAAGATTAAGAAACTAATATTGGATGTTCGGACGCGATGGAATTCTACCTATTATATGTTAGAACGATTCATGGAGCTAATTGAAATTATAGGTGCGATATTATTGTGCCGCCCAGATGCGCCTCAATGATCATATCAAGTGAAATAGGCGGCCTACGCGAAATCATTCAACTTTTGCAACCGTTCGAAAGGTTAACTAAAGGTCTGTGCACAACATTTTATTACAGTAAGCAAAGTAATACCTCTCGTGAGCTGCCTTCGTGGCATGCTTGAAAAATATTCTGGCATACCATTTCTCCATGAAGCCACCCTATCGCTTAAATTAGAAATCGAAAAAGAAGTCACGAAAAGATTTGATAAGTTAGAGCACTGTTCGTCGTTGGCTATTGCTACCGCATTGGATCCTCGATTCAAGCTGATTCATTTTAAAGATGCCACTGCGAAGGGTAAAGTCATAAACTACATAAATAATTACGTAGCGAGTAATCTAAAGAATGTAGCTGTAGCAAATGAGTCTTCTGATGAGTCTGAAAAAGGAGATAATCCTGAAGGCGACATATGGAGCTACCATAAAACATTAACTCACTACAACATAAAAAATAAAACTCAAGATCAAACTAAAGCGGACACCGAACTACAAATGTTCATGTCATCCCTGTCACTCCTATAAAGGGAGATGCATTGGACATGTGGGATGACATGAAAGGGCTGTTTCGGGCTTCATAGCCTAGCTATGATCTACTTACCCATTGTAACTTCAGTACCCAGTGAGCGGTTGTTTTCAGAAGCTGGAGCTACAATCACGCAAGAGAGAAACCGCTTATTGGGTACCAGATTATCCAAATTGTTATTTTTAAATTCAATTTTGAAGAAGTAAACGTTCGTTATGCTTATTTCTTAAGAACTTAATTTAAAAATAACAGTGCGAATTAAAATATGTTTAATTAATACTTGTTATTTTCCATTATATTACTTTTTCATAAATTTTTCTTATTGCCAATAATAATTTATAATATAAAAGTTGATTATTATACCTATTTCTTTCATTTCTATATTCTATATAAAATAAAATATAAAATAAATATATTCTATATAAAAATGACCATTTTCCTTAGATGTAGGTACATTTATTTTAAATGGTGATAGGGATATGTTAGTTGTTAGTGTGTGCCCACGTTCTTGAATAGTAAGTACAGTAGTGAATGTTGGGTAAGGCAAAAGACATATAAATAGAATAAACATAGTATTTAGTAGGAAGGAGAGCATGTGTGGTATTTCTTTGAAAGATGGAGTGACAGAAATGTAAAAGGATGATGTTAGTGAAAGCAAGAATTAAGAAAGGTGTGCTAAGGTGTTTGGGCGATACTTAAAAAAAACGATGTTTCATTTGCATCGCAGAAACACTGGAACAAGCGTTAAAAGATTATGTAAATGGTGATAAAAAAAATATCGATATATCGTCGATAAACATCGATATTTTTAACATCGATGTTTCACTTTTCAAAACATCGATATCCTAACATCGATGTTTTTTTATGAGCGATGTTGCATCCCTAGCAACTAAACATTTGAGACCCACATTACTACTAGCGCCGTCTCTAGTTGAGACCCAACTTTGGCTACGGATATTACCATACCGTTGCGTATCTTAAACGATTTCTCAATCAACGGTTCAACGTTTTTATGTGTACATAGTACATTTTGTGCTTCACTAACTAATTCAAAATAAAGATTTTGAAAACTTTCACGTTCCTCAAATTGTTTCTCTGCGTTATCATCTAAAAATTCAATCTCTAATTGCACATCATTAAAAGAATCATAAATCGGTAGAATTTTATCTAACCGTTGTTGCAAATTGTTTATTTCCATTGTGGTAATTTCGTTAGTATTTAATGAAATTGAACTCTTTTGAAATAATGTTAATTGAGATTTATAAACACCACGTTTGTGTATTAACGCTTAAAATTTTCCGAATCCATTTTGAACACAATAACTTGATTTTAAGGAAATGATAAGAGTTAATACTTTCAAATGTAAAAGAAAAGGATTGACTTACAATGATAAACGTTGCAAAGCAGCTGTGATTGTGCACTTGCGTTACTTGCTTGAGCTCTTGGGTACATGCAATCGACCAGTAAACTTGTAACGGTGGTGCATAGGTATTCTTAACTTGAAGGTCCGTGCTTGTGATGACTGAACCACTGTGTTTCACTATTTGACTGCGTGATTATTAAAACCACCACTTTATAATTGATTGTTTATTAATTTATAATAAACATTTGGCTCGAAGGACCATGTTTAATAATTGTTAACTCTTCTGGTATCCATAAAACCACGAAATAAATATAAACGTGTGTATTTAATACTCATTTATTGGATAACACGTCTGTATTATACGTCTGTATCATCTCTATGGTCTGTATGAACTCGATCGCTCCTTTCAACAATATTGCGGCGATTGCTTAAATACAAAAATAGCGCGAGATTTAAACATAAAATTCTTAACACAAAGTATACGAAAAAGCAATTAGTGAAGGAAATAGATAAATGAGTGTTAAATTATTATAATACTTACATAGAATATATTTTAGGTTTATTATTCTTAGTGCTGCTAATAAGGATGGTTTTATTTACGAAATGGTTTATTGAACAACTTGTTTCAACTAGGAATTGATTTGTTGCTTGTCTGACAAATGAAATAAACAAGACTAATACCTACTAAACATCAAATTTATTCCAATAAATATATATACATATAATAAATACTTATCTTTCGGTGTTCTGATTTGTCAACTTCAAGACAGTTTAACAATATTTAATTTTAATGATCTAGTTATTTTTACTAAAATTGTATTTTATAGTTGGCTTATACGTTTTCCAAACTGTTATATTAATAGCAGGCTCATGTTAATGTTCTAATTTTTCAAATTTCAAAAAATTGTTTTTCAACGTCTTTAACAATTTTTAATATTACTACTGACGAAGATAACTGTAAGTGTTATCGAAACGTTTAGATTGTATAATTTAAAGTACACCATTAAAAAATCCCAAAAAAGATAAGTACCGTCAAACGGGGTGACTTCGGACGGTGGAGGTGACTTCGGACAGTCATTCGTTCGCTACTCATTATGCGTATTTTACCGAATGCATGCATTTTAGCGCCAATATTGTAATGCAAGGTCATAGTAGCCAGTATTTATTAGATCATAGTGCGTGTAGGTCGCTCTGAAAGCGAAACTTCGCCGCGTGCTACGTTTTTAATAAAAAATTGAATTTCGTGAATATAAATAAGTATTCTACACTGAACTACTTAACACCTGCGACATTTCTGAATATTTTGCTTATTAGTACAACTATTTAACAATCATTTGAGAACAAAATTAATTTTTTTCCTAGAATAATTTTTTTTTATACAGGCCCGTAACAAAAAAATTGTCTTTTAGGGGGTGACTTCGGACAATGCCACGAATGTATAGAAAAGTGTTAGGAGGCCGTAGTTATCAGAATTACAATCACGAAAACCTTAAAAAGCTATAAAAGATGTTAAAACGGAACCAAGTCGTTAAGAACAGCGTCAGAATTTTATGGTGTTCCAAGATCGACCATAAGCAACGGAGTCAATGAAAACATCCAAAAAAGCAGGAGGTCAAAGTGTTCTTAGTGTTGCCGAAGAAAATCGTCTGGTTTTGTTAATACAAAGTGCCTGTGACTGGGGATTTCCACTAACTGAGTATGATATCAGGTAATAATAAAACAATACTAGAATAGGAAAGGTGTTAATATTGAAAAATTCCGTGACAATATGCCCGGACGCGATTGGACAAAATGTTTTCTGTCTCGTCATAATGAATTAACTGTAAGATTCAGCCAAAATATAAAACGGCTTCGTGCACGAGTTTCTGTCCAAACTATAACTGAATATTTTAGGGAACTAAAAAAAGCATTAGAAAATATTGATCCAGGAAATGTTGTGAATTATGACGAGACGAACTTTAGTGACGATCCTGGCAAAACCAAGGTCGTATGTAAAAGTGGTGTAAAACACTGCGACAGAATTATGGATTCCACAAAGACAAGCATAAGTGTGATGATGTCTGCATCTGCAAATGGAAAACTTTTACCAACATGTTTACAAGGCGAAGCATCGATATCAAGAATGGGAGGAAAACGCTCCTCCTGGATGTGAATATAGCATGAGCAAGTCGGGATGGTTCGAGGCAGCAACGTTTTACGAGTGGTTTAGTAAAATATTATTGCCATATTTTCGAAACAAGGAAGGAACCAAGCTACTGATTGGAGATAACCTTTCCAGCCATTTAACCATAAAAGTTATAGAGGAATGTCATAACAATGATATAAAATTCATTTTGTTGACCAAACTCGACACATCTGTGTCAACCCCTTGACGTGTCGTTTTTTGGGCCTTTAAAGAAGGCTTGGCGAAAAATATTGACGGAATGGAAATACCAGAGGAAAGGTGCATTTCAAAAATCAGACTTTCCACAATTGTTGCAAAGAACACTACAGTTCATTCAAGCTAAGTCCGAAGCAAATATTGTTTCTGGATTTCGAGGATGTGGGATAGTTCCGTTCAATCCGCAAGAAGTCATCAGACGTTTACCAAATCATATGAGGCGTGATGAAGAACCAGGCACTATGCTTGATGAATCTTTATT
The DNA here is from genome assembly GCA_036346205.1 of Vesta saturnalis. NCBI lineage: Eukaryota > Metazoa > Arthropoda > Insecta > Coleoptera > Lampyridae > Vesta > Vesta saturnalis. The sequence continues at coordinate 18,808 of JARFJB010000667.1, forward strand.
GGATTTCTTAAAAGAAAACAGAAACCCTCAGGAAAATAACAAAAAAGGAAAACGAAAGTGGATAAATGTCCCACCTGGTCGAGAAATTACTAAAGAAGATATAAATGCACCTCTAGCAAGACCTTCAACTTCAGGTTGTCAAAAAACTATACAATCTACTTCCCAATCTATTGTTGACGACAGTGATCCTTCAAGTGATTCGGATTCGGACTCAATGCCATTGACTGAACTCATACAAAAACAAAAGAAGGCGAAGACAACAGAAACTGCAGAACTACAAGTTAATGGCTTTGGGATCATTGCTGTTCCTGTAAATAACTCCTCGAAGATAAAATATTATGTAGGAAAAATTATTAGTAAACAAGGAAATCATATGCATGTGAAGTTTCTAAGAAAGAAGAACACCGGAGAAGGTTGTATTTTTATCTTTCCAATCATAGATGATGAAAGCGATGTTGCGGCAGAAGACATTTTTCAAAAATTGATCATCCTCCAGCAACACAGAGACCGTTATACTTTTCAAAATTTGCCTATGAACATTACTATTGAATAATTAGTTCGACATTTGTTATTTTTCTATGTTTTAAGTTTTGTAAATTTTTTGCATAAATATATAAGTTTTCAGTAGGCTTTCATGTTGAATTTTACAAACCACATTCTTACAAAACATTAAAAAAACAAAAAAAGTGTTCGAAGTCACCCCAGTTGTGGGGAAACATCGAAATCCGTACCATTTAGAGATGTGTAAAGTCACCCACACTACTAGGTGACTTCGGACACAAAAAAAAATAACAATGCAGTGGCGTAAAATAAAATCTGTGATAGTATTTAGATTTTCCGATAATTGAACTACACTTTGGTAAAATATAGTCTGGATAATATTTTAGTTTGGAAGAAATAGAAAACTCTAAAAACTGTCAAATCACCCTATGACGGTATTTAATGCTAGGCCACAGATTGCTTAAAACTTGTGTTGCGTATTTAACTTTCATCTTCTCAAAACAATTCTTTATATGAGCATCAGTAAGCTTTGGAGCAAGTCGGCATTGCAAAACTTTATCAACTTTATAAAAATTTCTGATACATTCCCAGCTTGTTCCACAGTTTTATTCACAAATGAATACTTCATCATATTATTTCAATTGACTTCATTAAATGACGTTAAATATATAATGAACTTTTTCAGCATCTACTTCAAAGGACGTTTGTGTATTTTCATAATCCGCAATCAAAGATTGAATAATGTTAAGCAATTTGAACCCTGATCACTAATATAATTGCCACAACTGCAAGACCTATATGTTTAATTTCTGAATATCCATAAGTATTATATCTTGCAATGTTTTGTTTATGGCTGATTGTAAAAAAGAATGCAAGAGGTTGCTTCCATTTGTTGTAGATGCTTATTAAAATAACAGCACCACTGGAAGCAACTTTTTTTCCATATACATCTTCAAAACCAATTATCTCATCTCTGCCGATGTGATAAAAAAGATTACTTTGAGGCTAATTTCATCTATACATATTACACAATTTTTATCAGATTGTCAAATGAAGCCACCTAAAACTAATACAATGAAAAATTATACATAAATAACAGCACCTCACTACTTTTAATTCTAGAAGTTCAAAATCTTCTTGAAACCCAGGGTAAACCTTAACATTGCAGTTATTCTCTAAAGTTCGTTTACATGGTAATTGCCAGTATATTGTAAGACTTTGGGCCAAGTATAAAGACAACGCCATTTGTTTTACTTCTGATGTGTATTTCACTCTACCACTGTGGGGTTTTCGCTTGAATTTACCAATTCTGCTGTTGAAGGTAAAACTTATCACAAAATTGAAACTGTTGCAATGTTGCGCTATCAGTATTAAAAGACTCATGTTACATTTTCTTTCATTTAGTCTTTTGCTGGCTTGTTTTGCTTTTATCTTCTTTTAATTTTATCTTTCCTGGACTATTTGATGACAATACAGAGGAGGTTTGTGTCGCAGTACTTGAATTTGGTGATACAAATTGAGAATTGCCAGATATTTTCTTTTCTACAAAGGGAAAAAATTATGAAGAAACACAGTTAGTAACAATTATTGTGAGTACCTAGTGAGACGTCATCAACGTTACTCGTTGCAGTAACTTTTAATTCATTGCAAATATTTGAACAGTCATCCTTGCTAGTACTTGCTAGTGGTTTATTGCACGTTTTCTAAAGTTTTAAATGTGAATACTAAACTGATAATGAAAATAACAAGTTACCTAGTATGACAATTTCATCCTTTTTGTCAGATCTTGCAGGCACTCGTCGATAAGCTGTAGGCTGTAACCTATTTTTAAATCATTTAAAAATCAGCATTTTGAAAATGTGTGCTACAGACTCTATAATTCTTGTAAAGTTGTAGTGAACCCTTTGTTTCAAGTTCAACTTTACCACACGCTTTAACCCACAAACAGCATCTGAAAACATATGTTAAAACATTAATATTGTATATATCACATTTTACCTTTTCGTGTCTTTGAAATCGAAAAAGCTAATTTTTCAGCATTGCTGCTGTTGTTGGACATTCTTTAAAAGAACATGTAAATTTGCTTCGTACGATTCATTTTCAATACAAAACAGAAGCTGATGATGTATAAATATTATTTATATGTTAATAAATCACCTCTTGAACAGTATACTCATGACAAGTCGGTTTACAAATAGATACCGTTTTTATGATAAATCAAAAGAAATTAAAATCAGATGATCGGTCTAAACACATATCGCCATTTTGCTGGTAGTACAGAATGACGCACGTAAACGAAATTAGCAACAAAATTCCTATGTAATGTCGCTACTGTATTAGCTATATATTTATACTGTGATAAAGTCACTGTAATCGTGTTTACCAGTACAGTGGCGTGCGAGTTTCTGTTAGAGCAATTTTGTATCAATACGTGCTTTCAAATACAAATAATTGTTTTGTATTTTTAATATTTTCTTCACACGAAAACCAACGTAGTGCAAACATTTGTAGTTAAAGTAGTTACAAAACGTCGTGGCACTCGATATATGGCAAATGAAAAATTTAGTAGTAATTATCGATTTTTTAAAGATTGATATCGTAACTAAATGCATTTTTATTGAATAATCATTTGTAACAATTCAATTTAGGTAAGTATTGGATTACCTATTTCATATTTGCATTAAAATAATTTTTTAGTAAACATAACCTAACTTGTTCATTGGCTGTTTTTATCAAGCATTTGCAAAAATGAAGTTCAACGTTTTATAAACTTTTAATTACACCCAACAGATAGAAAATAAGATAAGATTTTTGGTTCTTAATCTTAGCAATCATTGAATAGGTAGGTAAATTCTTAAAACTCATCGTTGATCGCAGGTCTAAATATTTGTAGTTTTAAGAACCAACAACAGGAATCAATCAATTAGCATCAGGATTTGCAAAAAATTCAACATTTTATAAACTTTTAATTACACCCAATAAATAGACACAAAATAAGAATCAATTACATTACATTAAAATATATGACAGAAAATGTTGTTACAAATAAAAGTACCTACCTATTTATTCAGTTCACACTATTAATTTATTGGCTGACTAGAAAATGTGAAAAATTATTTGTTCGATAATTCTTAAATTAAGTAATAGAAGGTGCAAATGTGTACTATATTTACTATAATTAAGCTTCTCAATGTGATTATATTAGAACTTAATACTTATACTTCTATTGGAGGACACACACAAACAGTGAAATAACTACTACGTTTCACAGCAGTGTGCAACTTAATGAGACCCTCCTTGTTTGAATGGAAAACATTTTTGTAGAAGTATTTCAAATTCTAATACCAATATGTAAAATAAATCACAAATTCATTAAAATGTAATTTTATTAACATGCAAAAATAAGAACTACAGAAGTTTAATTAGTTGAATCTAATTTACTGTCACTGTCTTTGCAATACTATTTTTAATTTATTCATCACTTTCACCTGTATTTATGGTAAAAATCAGCTCTTCAACTTCATCAATAAAACCTTCTTTTTCTAACTATTCTTGTTCAATCTTCTCTGTATGTTTGCACACAGCTTCTGATTCTTCACCGTCAATTGATTTAAATTTATTCTCTGCTAATTTCCACACATTTGCAAATTTAAACGTCATATTAATACTCCCTACATAATTTTTAACTTGAGCCCATATCTTTTCAATTGGATTTACCTTTGGATGGTAGAGTTGCAACCTTACCATAAAATGATCATGTTCAGCCATCAACATCGATTAAATAATTTTATGAACTGGTCGATCAAGTTTCATTTTCTCATAGAGTTCTGGTTTTGTCTCATTTTGTTGAAATACAATCGCCATTTAAAGATAAATGGTTTGTTTAACAGTTCAAACTTATCAAATAAACAATTTTCATTTAAATATTATTTTTCCTTGGAACCGATAAATGAAGGAACCGGAACAGGAATCAAAATTAATTTTGTTATAGAACCAGAATCAAAATCAAAATTTTGAATTGTAATGTGTTTATAAATCAGAACCAGAACTGATATTCAAGTGTTCCAATCTGATCAATACGTGCTTTCAAATACAAATAATTGTTTTGTGAGTTTTAATATTTTCTTGACACGAAAACCAATGTAATGTAAAAATTGGCAGTTACAAATGACATTTCTGAAATAAATTTGACAGATACCATCCGCAAAGACATCAAAGCAGTAGTAGTCTTTCATAACGTTGTATCTGATTAATACCACAGTCACTGTCGTTATTAATGTTTGATTTTAACTAAATCAATAATTATTACTATTTTCCTATTGTTAAATTCTAAATAAGCACATACACATATATACAAATAAATAAACTAAAAATGTACTAACAGCTAAAATCTGCAGTTTAAAATGTATACGGTTCGACTTACATTGAAATATGGCAAATACAAATATCATAAGTTTTGTAAAATACTAAGTCTTATTTACTTTGGACTTTTGAGAACGATGTTGGGGCTGTCTTAATGATAAGCTAAAATATTTACATTTTTAAAAAGCGTTACCCCAAATAGCACAAACATATGCCAGTAATATGCATAGAATATCAAAATTGAATATTCAGATATTTCATGTATCTGAATATATATGCAATCATAAGAATAGCATATTCATAGTAACAAACTATGTCACACAAAATATATTCCTGCATATGGCATACAAATCACATGGGAATATTCCATGTATATCTTATGGATATTAGTGGTGATATGTATGGGATATATCAAAATACTCTTATATATGTTCCATTAATATGCCAATATGTCAAAGAAGCCTTATCAATATTCCAAATTTAAACATTTAGATATTTGAGGTATATATTGAGAATATATATAAATAAGTACGATTGTTTGTGGTTCAAATTACAATAATTTCACATAATTCTTTATTTTTTACTTACCTGCATGTCAACACTAATCACTTATTTGTGAAGGTATACAATTTAAAAAAAAGTATCTTTAAAATTAAATGCCTGACAATAACATGTTAGTTTTGAAAGCCAGGTACATATAGGCAAAAAAAAAGAATTTTTAACTTTTAAGTGGAATTTGAATCAAGACAAAAGCATAAATATCACAGGTTCCATAACATAAATGACAATAACATAATAATAATATAATACAATATTGTAGATTATTATATCTTTCATAACTCCAAGTCAGAAATAAAATACGGTAATCCAGTAATTATAGATATAATGATAGTAGATTAATGTACCTTAATTTTAATCACTATCTAAATAAGGATATAATCTAAGTAAAGTATGTATAAACTAGTAAAACTTCTCCAAATGCTTCATTTCTAAAAAAATTATTGAAAATTTATAGAAGTATTAAACCCTTTATTTCTCTTTAAGCGTTCTGTAGCTTTCGATAACCAAACAGCAATTATTAACTCAATATCTTTGTCGGTAGAATTTTTGCTTAGGGACTACGTCTAACGGCACCTCAATGCAAAAATTGTAAGCAACTAAAAATAAAAGGAACAGCTTACCAAAACAACCTGATTCAGTCTTAATAAGCCAAATTTCTGTTTGCCTTTGACCATACTAAATCCAACCACCACCTCATCTGCAATAAGTGCAGCAAGTATCCTAATAACATCTTTCAGGTTATTACCTCCAATGTTGGAAACACGCTTTAACAATTAAACACAAGAGCTTTGTTAACATGTGAGATAAACAAGTGGTTTTGTTCTCAAATTTTAAAGAGTATCAATTGCACAATTAATTAATTAACTTTCCATACATTAAATTTATAGAACAAACCTATATTGCTATCTGACTCAATCAAATCAAATGGTTGTGAACTTTAAAAATATTATTTATAATTAATATCCTTATGAGAACACTAATATTGTGTTGATAATTCATAATAACTTGTTTTCACAAAATTTTCAACTTACCAATTTTCAATACAATTGTCTGTTTGTAAAGTTCCTCTACATTACTGAGTATCTTGTTGTTTTTAATTAGAATAAGATCCTTAAATACATCTGTAGGTGACTCTCCAACGAAATCACTAATTTGTATTTGACCAATGTGCATGGATAAAATCTGTTAAATCTCGCATCCTCACATTTAAAATGGCCAGTTCTCTTAAACATTGTTTTTGAAAATCTATAGAAAAGTAAGTAATTATAATAAAATGCATATAGTTCATACCTTCTTGTGACTGCATCAATGTTGGCCTATTTGGCATTTAACTGAAACAAATAAAGGATATAGGTAGAGTTGAATCTAATTCAATAAAAAATACAACCATCAGTTTGGCTATTGCCCTGAGCCTGGATTGAAGTAGATGCTAAGGAAGCTGTAGTTTCATTTCTTGTCTCTAAAAGCACAAAACAAAACATACAAAAATGTAATGAAAAGCTAGTTGTAGAACCACATTCAAAACTGATGGTTTCTTTACAATCCTTTTTTTCTTACGATTTCTTCGAAGCAGATATGTCGCTAGTATAGTTTGCCTTACTAGCTTTTCTATTTGCTTCCTCAAAGCTCGTATATATTTTCGACGAGCCTTTTTCCACGTCTGTGCAAATTTCCAATTGCTCATTGGAGTAGCTTTATTAATAATTGCATCTACAATTTCCTTTTTATTGTACATTGGCCATAACAAGTGTCACAGCCATTTTGAGTTTCTATCCATTTGTAGGGGACCACTTCTACATTTTCTTTAGAAAATTTTACTACAACCAGCCTGGCATGTTCGGTATAGATATTAATTAAAATATAATTAAAAATAATAATCATATCTCTTAAAGAATAACTGAAAAATAATATGTACAAAATTATGCTTAAGTAAGAACAATTATACTACTAATATTAATCATTATCCACATACATGTCAATTTAACAGAATGTTAACGGAACACTACAAACCATCTGAAAATGGCAATCGGATATACTTTTTGACAACATCTTTTATAGAAAAGGTTTGATTAAGATTATTCAACTGTTTAACAAAATGTATAGGTACCTAACAATGAAGATTTACGAGGACGTAAATAGAAATCGAGACAAACAAATATTTTCTTCCTACAAGAACACGTTCATTATCCACAACAGCAAAACAAATTACAATTACAATGCTGCCATCAATCAAACCACAACAATTGTTTTTTTTAAGTATTTAATATGTATTTCAAACACTGCTTGTTTGTACTCAAATGCATTAAAATTATTAAGGACACACTGCTCCAATTGAAAATCTTATGCACATTGCTTCCACTAGCAATATTTGTAGTATACAAAGCCCCTTCCGAAATACGTTTTACAATTTGTTCTAACGGTTTACACCTTTTCTAATCAGATATTTAAGTTCATGAAGAAAGTTTTCACTTGAAAAGTTACTGAAGGTGTCCAGTAAACCTTCTTACATCATCAACAATATAGCAAATTATGCATGTTGTGTGTTAAATAATAATCACCATAAATGTCTTTAGTTTTTCTCACATAATACCAACAATTCATGAGCATAGTCATACAATTTAAAAAAGAGGACAAACTAAAATTGTAATTGCAACATGAGTGTCAAAATATTTCATTTTTTTTGACAGAGATATTAATTTAGTAATTATTGAGCCAGTGTACAATAGAAACATCCTGAATTCAGTTGCTTTCCATCTCTTACTCTCTACGAAACTACGTGGCCTACGAACAAACTCACTTGAATATATGGTCCAAAATCATTTGATAATTTTGTTGTTAATTGAATATCAGAAAATGGTAACTTAGGTGGACGACCGAATGTCCAAGTGTTTTGATAAACTTCTTTCAACCCCTAAACACACAAGATGCATATAGTCTAAGGATATCATCAATAAGATCTAAATTAGGTATATCAGTTAGTATTGTATCACCAATATGATAGTTTTCATCAACTTTTTTTCTAAAATGTTCATTTGTTCGTTTTGTAAAATTCAAATTAGGAAACAAATTCTATCTAGGATGTATTCACCTTCTTGGGAACATTTTGTGCAAGATGAATATCCAGAATGACCCTTTACATTGAGTACGCTGGCCTTTGCAACAGCATCGAATAATAAAATTTCAAATTAAATTTACATATCCTTCCTGAAACATTGATACCATTCTGAAGTAACACAACACATTCCTGCACAAAATCTTTCAAAAATAATTCAAATCATTAGGTTTTGTTTCCGTGATACAATCCCACCAACACAATATTATTTGCCCAGTTAATATAAAGTATCAAACAGAGAATAGGGAAAATTGACTTGAACTTTTACTAATTGGCAAACCATCAATATTGACAGCTATATTTATACTACTGAGGGATAGTCATGAATCAACTTATTTATGGAATATTCAATTCCTAAATGGCAATATGTTCCTGGTGGAACTTGGTGTAAATTACACTGCGTTGTGTTCCCAGAAGAGACCTAGCGTCTTTCGGGATGTTGTATTTCTTTAGACCCTCCTTCTCATAATCAATAATAATTCGTTTAATGTTGTATGCGGTACTTTTTGTTTGACTGCCCAGATCTTGACTTTGTCTATAAAACTCAATATATCTAAACATTTTGATGCTGAATTGTTATGATCTCGATCTAATTTAACATTATGCGGTTGTGGAACGAGTGCTTGACAAGATGTGTTACAATTCTCATTGAAATCAAGCAACTCTGTTAATGGCGATTCTGTAGCATTTTCCTGTACACCTTTAACCAACCTCGGTTACAACTAACAAAGATGGTTTTTAATGTCATCACTTCGAATGTCTGTACAGGTACTTCCTGTTACATTTGCAAGCTCTTATCCACATAACTTTTACACGTCTATAAAAATTTCTTTTACTCTTGCCTTTATTGGAGTACATATCCTAACCTAACTATGGAACACTAATTAAAATTTCGAGAATCGCTCAGTATGGTACAGCTCTACCAAGCAAACAAAAACCCCGGAAAATATGTGAACTAAATTAAAAATTTATAGCGGTAAAACGTTCGTCCAATTACCATTAAGAAGTCTCCGACCGTACATTCCCAAACGCAAACAATTGACATTTGTCATATTTCGTGTTTCTTAGTATTTATTGTCCATTAGTGTTTATAAAAGTCTTTTTCAACGCTCTTTTACTGATTTGTGAGAGAAACGGTATGTTTGTGCACATGTATCTTTTAATATAAAGCTTTAAATACTAAAACGATTATACAGTTCATAACCTTAAAACAGTAAGCATGCTTTTTAAATATTGATTTACATCGATTTTTCAATATTTTAGTACGATTTTGAAATACGTAGCTGCACTTAAATTAAATGAGCATGACAAGTTTTAAAATATCAAATCATGTTGATTTTCAATATTTCGAATTTTCCAGGTTTTATTCGTAATGGCTAGTAAGTCGAAGAAGAGTGTTCATTTCGAAGCCGGAACATCATTAAAGCAGTTGTGGAATTTTCGATAAACAAAAGCTAATGGTTTGTGGACATTCCTTTGGACAAGGCTACTGAGCTAGCTGCTGCGGCAACAGGAAAATTGATTAGTTTTATAAAAAATTAGGCAGGTACGTAGTTTGTAAACCTTAAACGTAATTTCTAAGTGACGTATTTCTTTGTATTAGAAATGAAGCTGCAACAGCTGAAAATTCAAGTAATGGAGTATCGACAACATACACCATGCGAAAAGCTGAACTGTTGGAGTTAGTAAAGCAATAAACTTACTATGTTGATGAATTACTTAAAAAACATGGACACAGTGTACTTCGTTTGCCTCCTTATCATTGTGAACTCAATCCGATTGAATTTATATGGAGCTTAGTAATGCATAAGGTGGTAATGAATAACGTTTCTCAAAGTGGAAGTAATATTGAGAACTTAGTGTGAAGCTTTTGCAGAAATAAATGCATCTGACTGGGACAAGAAGGCATGTTAATCACATAGCCGAAGAAATGTGGCAACGTGATGAACTACTTGACGAAACAATTGAAACTTTATCTTTTATGGTAAACACTGGATCGTCAGATGAAAGCAGTGAGGAAGAAGTTGATGAATTTGATAGCCCAAGAAAACCATTTTTAATTTTGTAGTTACAAGTTATAAATCAATAATAATAAACGATATGTGCTTATTTTCCATAAAATCTTGGACATTATTTTAAATTTTAATTATGCATATGTGTTTTGTTTCTATTGTGAATAACATTACACTTGATTTATGTGAATGTTTTAAATGCTATTATATTATTTACACTTATGATGAAACTGTAGAAAGGTCATTTCAAGTAAATATAAGTTAACCAGATAAAGAGGAAGAAAGTTCTGTAGAAGAATGATTGTAATTTATTAGTCACTTTATATTCAAATGTGATCAGAATGATGTTTTTCAAGTATTTTACAAATGTTTACAAAACTAAAAATTGTGTAAATTATTTGTAGAAAATGTTATAATATCAAAACCATCTTATTTGTACTTAAACAATAAATACTTAAATGTTTTGGTAATTAATTCAATAACATTTGATGTACCTAACATAAAATAAATAAATTTGTTCACAGAATTTTGAATAAGCAATCCCATTTGATTTAAATTTAATTAATACTTTTGTATGGAATGTACCTGTTGAAAAACAGCTCCTCAGGTACGCCCTCTCAGGGTTTTTGTTTGTGGTTGAACTGTAATACGTATGTTTGTACACTTTATTGATGATAACGACTGTCACTTACCTACACTTGCACTAAAACACGCGAAAGGAACACACGAAATTAGGATGTTATTTAACTGATTAAAGATCTAAAATAAAGCAGTCAATTAAACCACAAAACACAGTGAATAAAACAAACACAAATATGGCGTCGACATAACGGTACGTATGACTGCAGTAGCGTAGATATTTATGGTAATACTGGGATATTCTACGGATGTCTTTCAAGATCTCCATTGGATATTTGAGACGATAATTTAGAATATTTCTTTATCAGTGGAATATTGAGGTATCTCAATAAGAAATCCTATGAATATTTTTCTTAAAATATTTGTCAGATATGCTTTAGAATTATATGTAAAGTTCATTCGTTTAACTTATCCCGATGACGTCATGTATGCATTAAATCACGAAATGACCGTCGTCTGTAATTTAAAACAAAAATATGAGCACTGATACCAACTTTTTCACAGAACAACTTTCCTTTATTTGCTTATACGTTGATTGAGGTTACGTACGTTCGCCGGTTGGTTTGTTTTTCGTTTATTCATTCCTTCTTGAGTTAATATTGTAAAAGATCGGTTCTTTTCAGAACCACATTACTTCCCAGTGTTCATTTAAGGTAAAGATTAATTCGTTTTACAGAAAGAGATAACATTTATGTTTTCATTTGTAGCACATCAACATGCCTCGTAGGTCAATTACCGTAGACGAATTGATCCATAACTTAGTCGAATACTTTAATAAAGAAAAACAGAACAACGGGCCCTTATCACCATTAACAGCAGTGCATGCAAGGGTTAGCGATGCTTTGAAAATTGACACGAAAACTATTTCTAATGCTTTACGACGACATCAAAATCAAGAAGAAAACAAGGAAAATGAACCTCAACGAAAAAGTCTAAAAACAAAAGACATGGATCAACGACAAAAAAGTGAAATCCGTACTACAATTTACAACATGTATATTAACCATGAACATGTTACATTAGATACGCTCTTAAAAAAATTAAAGAAAGAGGTATCGTTGAGTGTAAAAGGACTAGCCTCTATCACGTTTTGTTGGACATTGGATTTCATTTCAAGCAAACTAACAATAGAAAAGCTCTTTGCGAAAAAACTTCAATAGCATCGATGAGGTTAAAATTTTTGAGAAGTTACATCACTTATATGAAACAAGATATCTACAAACAGTTCGTTTATCTCTACGAAACATGGATATTTGCAAAGGAAGCAACAAAGAATATGGCAAGATTCCAGTTCAAAATGCTTTAAGAATCTTGGTGGGAAGGCAAACGTTATATAGTTCTACATGCTGGAACAGAAGATGGCTTTGTGGAAGGAGCAGAACTTATATTCTCTACCACAAATAAAGCAACGATTATCACGATTGTATGAATTCGGAAAACTTTGTTAAATGGTTAACAAATCAACTTTTGCCAAACTTAACAAAGCCATCTATAATCATTATGGATAACGCTCCGTACCATTCACAAATTGTCAATCGCCAACCAACTACAAATTGGAAAAAAGAAGAAATTACAGAATGGCTTAGGGGAAAAAAATTACTCATGAAAAAGAAGCATTTAAAACGGAATTACTACATATAGCAAAGCTACATAAGGAAGAGAAACAATATTTGGTCGATAATATTATTAGAGAACATGGACACGAAATTTTACGCTTGCCACTGTCAATTTAGCCCAATAAAAATGGTATGGGGAATAAGCAAAACTTATTATGATAAACACATTGGAAGAGATGGTTATGGGGATGATAATGTCAAACAGATGTGGAAAGAAGCTTAGAAACAGTTTCACCTTCAGTTTGGTTAAAACGATTAAACATGCAGAAGCTGAAATTCTAAAGTCTTGGGAACAAGAAAAGTTTATGATGTCGAAGTAAATCCAATTATTATAAATCCAAACGATAACACAGATACAGAAGATGAAGTGTAGTGAACATTTAATTTCTTGTTTTTAATTGAATTCTTAACACAAACAGTTTTCTCCAAAAACTTAATAGTAATCTATAATAATTATAATAATAACATATAATGTATGTTATTGTACACTAAAACATTATAATTTATAACAATAAATTATTTTCAACACAGTCATGCTTAAATGTGAATGAACAAATTTACGTTTTATTACATTATGGTGTATTTTTTTATGTACTCAATAAGTAAGAAACACTTGGTTATAATGTATTTGACACGATACTTTGAATAACTTTAAAAAAGTGCTATAATTCAATTGCATTAAATACACCAATAATTTTGAATTGCAGTATAATAATCTTCTACACAAACAAGTGTATAAACACCGATGATTGAAATTATCATTCCGTATTTTGCAATTCGAATATTTTCTCAAAGTATAATGATTAGTAGCATTCCTAAATATTCAATCTTTATGAATAAATCAAATAAATAACCATTAACTCACAAATTTGCAAATAGAATATATTGCAGAAGCTGAAATTCTAAAGTCTTGGGAACAAGAAAAAGTTTATGGTATCCAAGTCAATCCAATTATAGGTACATCCAAACGATAACACAGATACAGAAAATGAAGTGTAGTGAACATTTAATTTCTTGTTTTTAATTGAATTCTTAACGCAAACAGTTTTCTCCAAAAACTTAATAATAATTATAATAATAACATATAATGTATATTATTGTACATTAACATTATAATTTATAACAATAAATTATTTTCAACACAGTCATGTTTAAATGTGAATGGACAAATTTACGTTTTATTACGTTAATGGTTATATTGTGTTTGAAACGATACTTTGAATAAGTTTAAAAAAGTACTATAATTCAATTACATTAAATACACCAATAATTTTGAATTGCAGTATAATAATCTTCTACACAAACAAGTGTATAAATAAACACCGATGACTGAAATTATCATTACATATCTTGCAATTCGAATGTTTTCTCAAAGTATAATGATTAGTAGCGTTCCTAAAAAATTCAATCTTTATGAATAAATCAAATAAATAACCATTAACTCACAAATGTATTGCCGTCAAAGATATATAATCGCCACTTTTATGTAGAAAAGTATTGGAACAATTACTTCCTTTCTTTGGAAGAGTTCATTGGTCTTAACCTACAAATACCTATTTACAACATTTGTGCAACATTTTAGAATATATAATAACTTACCAAAATTCATCTGCTACTTAAGTTTTATTGAAAATAATATGCTTTTATGTGCGTACATCTACGATACGTAAATAAAACTTTTGTCTTTTATTTGCAAACATTATGACATTTATATTTATGTGAAGTAGCTAAGTTAAAGTTGGTAATGTTGGTATCAAAACTGTTCGTATAAAGAAAACTTAATTTGTTGTTATCGTTATCCTTTACTACGTTTATGCCGATGCTTTGAACCCGATGGGTTGAAGCGGGTTGAAACCTTCGGGATAAACGGAATCTCAATCGGGTTGAAATTTTCAACTCGACCCAAAAAAGAAATGGGTTGGACCTACTCGATCGGGTTGAAACGACGAGATAAACGCTTGATGTCGGCTTGATAGTGACTAACTTCATGTTTGTCACGATTTTAAACAGGAAATAAACATAACCCAACTAACAGTGATCCACAAGGCACGCTAATTTTCGTCTACTGTCGTGTGTTGTTCCCTACTCTGAATCAAAGGTTGTTCCATTGTCTTAAGGGTAAGTTTAATCGGTAAAATCAACTCGGAAATACGTACAGGGACTTACTCTTTTTATTTAAAGATGAGTGTTAAAAGGAATATTTGGAAAAGGGAAGAAACAGTATACTTTATCGAGTTAATGGAAAGAAAGTGTTCTACTAACTAATTCAAAATAAAGATTTTGAAAACTTTCACGTTCCTCAAATTGTTTCTCTGCGTTATCATCTAAAAATTCAATCTCTAATTGCACATCATTAAAAGAATCATAAATCGGTAGAATTTTATCTAACCGTTGTTGCAAATTGTTTATTTCCATTGTGGTAATTTCGTTAGTATTTAATGAAATTGAACTCTTTTGAAATAATGTTAATTGAGATTTATAAACACCACGTTTGTGTATTAACGCTTAAAATTTTCCGAATCCATTTTGAACACAATAACTTGATTTTAAGGAAATGATAAGAGTTAATACTTTCAAATGTAAAAGAAAAGGATTGACTTACAATGATAAACGTTGCAAAGCAGCTGTGATTGTGCACTTGCGTTACTTGCTTGAGCTCTTGGGTACTGCAATCGACCAGTAAACTTTAACGGTGGTATAGGTATTCTTAACTTGAAGGTCCGTGCTTGTGATGACTGAACCACTGTGTTTCACTATTTGACTGCGTGATTATTAAAACCACCACTTTATAATTGATTGTTTATTAATTTATAATAAACATTTGGCTCGAAGGACCATGTTTAATAATTGTTAACTCTTCTGGTATCCATAAAACCACGAAATAAATATAAACGTGTGTATTTAATACTCATTTATTGGATAACACGTCTGTATTATACGTCTGTATCATCTCTATGGTCTGTATGAACTCGATCGCTCCTTTCAACAATATTGCGGCGATTGCTTAAATACAAAAATAGCGCGAGATTTAAACATAAGAGAATTCTTAACACAAAGTATACGAAAAAAGCAATTAGGTGAAGGAAAAAGGTAGATAAATGAGTGTTAAATTATTATAATACTTACATAGAATATATTTTAGGTTTATTATTCTTAGTGCTGCTAATAAGGATGGTTTTATTTACGAAATGGTTTATTGAACAACTTGTTTCAACTAGGAATTGATTTGTTGCTTGTCTGACAAATGAAATAAACAAGACTAATACCTACTAAACATCAAATTTATTCCAATAAATATATAATAAATACTTATCTTTTGGTGTTCTGATTTGTCAACTTCAAGACAGTTTAACAATATTTAATTTTTTAATGATCTAGTTATTTTTTACTAAAATTGTATTTTATAGTTGGCTTATACGTTTTCCAAACTGTTATATTAATAGCAGGCTCATGTTAATGTTCTAATTTTCAAATTTCAAAAAATTGTTTTCAACATCTTTAACAATTTTTAATATTACTACTGACGAAGATAACTGTAAGTGTTATCGAAACGTTTAGATTGTATAATTTAAAGTACACCATTAAAAAATCCCAAAAAAGATAAGTACCGTCAAACGGGGTGACTTCGGACGGTGGAGGTGACTTCGGACAGTCATTCGTTCGCTACTCATTATGCGTATTTTACCGAATGCATGCATTTAGCGCCAATATTGTAATGCAAGGTCATAGTAGCCAGTATTTATTAGATCATAGTGCGTGTAGGTCGCTCTGAAAGCGAAACTTCGCCGCGTGCTACGTTTTTAATAAAAATTGAATTTCGTGAATATAAATAAGTATTCTACACTGAACTACTTAACACCTGCGACATTTCTGAATATTTTGCTTATTAGTACAACTATTTAACAATCATTTGAGAACAAAATTAATTTTTTTCCTAGAATAATTTTTTTTATACAGGCCCGTAACAAAAAATTGTCTTTTAAGGGGTGACTTCGGACAATGCCACGAATGTATAGAAAAGTGTTAGGAGGCCGTAGTTATCAGAATTACAATCACGAAAACCTTAAAAAAGCTATAAAAGATGTTAAAAACGGAACCAAGTCGTTAAGAACAGCGTCAGAATTTTATGGTGTTCCAAGATCGACCATAAGCAACGGAGTCAATGAAAAACATCCAAAAAAAGCAGGAGGTCAAAGTGTTCTTAGTGTTGCCGAAGAAAATCGTCTGGTTTTGTTAATACAAAGTGCCTGTGACTGGGGATTTCCACTAACTGAGTATGATATCAGAGTAATAATAAAACAATACTAGAATAGGAAAGGTGTTAATATTGAAAAATTCCGTGACAATATGCCCGGACGCGATTGGACAAAATGTTTTCTGTCTCGTCATAATGAATTAACTGTAAGATTCAGCCAAAATATAAAACGGCTTCGTGCACGAGTTTCTGTCCAAACTATAACTGAATATTTTAGGGAACTAAAAAAAGCATTAGAAAATATTGATCCAGGAAATGTTGTGAATTATGACGAGACGAACTTTAGTGACGATCCTGGCAAAACCAAGGTCGTATGTAAAAGTGGTGTAAAACACTGCGACAGAATTATGGATTCCACAAAGACAAGCATAAGTGTGATGATGTCTGCATCTGCAAATGGAAAACTTTTACCAACATGTTTACAAGGCGAAGCATCGATATCAAGAATGGGAGGAAAACGCTCCTCCTGGATGTGAATATAGCATGAGCAAGTCGGGATGGTTCGAGGCAGCAACGTTTTACGAGTGGTTTAGTAAAATATTATTGCCATATTTTCGAAACAAGGAAGGAACCAAGCTACTGATTGGAGATAACCTTTCCAGCCATTTAACCATAAAAGTTATAGAGGAATGTCATAACAATGATATAAAATTCATTTTGTTGCCACCAAACTCGACACATCTGTGTCAACCCCTTGACGTGTCGTTTTTTTGGGCCTTTAAAGAAGGCTTGGCGAAAAATATTGACGGAATGGAAATACCAGAGGAAAGGTGCATTTCAAAAATCAGACTTTCCACAATTGTTGCAAAGAACACTACAGTTCATTCAAGCTAAGTCCGAAGCAAATATTGTTTCTGGATTTCGAGGATGTGGGATAGTTCCGTTCAATCCGCAAGAAGTCATCAGACGTTTACCAAATCATATGAGGCGTGATGAAGAACCAGGCACTATGCTTGATGAATCTTTATTGGATTTCTTAAAAGAAAACAGAAACCCTCAGGAAAATAACAAAAAAGGAAAACGAAAGTGGATAAATGTCCCACCTGGTCGAGAAATTACTAAAGAAGATATAAATGCACCTCTAGCAAGACCTTCAACTTCAGGTTGTCAAAAAAACTATACAATCTACTTCCCAATCTATTGTTGACGACAGTGATCCTTCAAGTGATTCGGATTCGGACTCAATGCCATTGACTGAACTCATACAAAAACAAAAGAAGGCGAAGACAACAGAAACTGCAGAACTACAAGTTAATGGCTTTGGGATCATTGCTGTTCCTGTAAATAACTCCTCGAAGATAAAATATTATGTAGGAAAAATTATTAGTAAACAAGGAAATCATATGCATGTGAAGTTTCTAAGAAAGAAGAACACCGGAGAAGGTTGTATTTTTATCTTTCCAATCATAGATGATGAAAGCGATGTTGCGGCAGAAGACATTTTTCAAAAATTGATCATCCTCCAGCAACACAGAGACCGTTATACTTTTCAAAATTTGCCTATGAACATTACTATTGAATAATTAGTTCGACATTTGTTATTTTTCTATGTTTTTAACAGTTTTGTAAATTTTTTGCATAAATATATAAGTTTTCAGTAGGCTTTCATGTTGAATTTTACAAACCACATTCTCACAAAACATTAAAAAAACAAAAAAAGTGTTCGAAGTCACCCCAGTTGTGGGGAAACATCGAAATCCGTACCATTTAGAGATGTGTCCAAAGTCACCCCACACTACTAGGTGACTTCGGACACTTTAAAAAAAAAAATAACAATGCCCAGTGGCGTAAAATAAAATCTGTGATAGTATTTAGATTTTCCGATAATTGAACTACACTTTGGTAAAAAATATAGTCTGGATAATATTTTAGTTTGGAAGAAATATGAAGAAAACTCTAAAAACTGTCCGAAGTCACCCCGTATGACGGTATTTAATGCTGAGGCCACAGAGTTGCTTAAAACTTGTGTTGCGTATTTAACTTTCATCTTCTCAAAACAATTCGGGTTTATATGAGCATCAGTAAGCTTTGGAGCAAGTCGGCATTGCAAAACTTTATCAGCTTTATAAAAATTTCTGATACATTCCCAGCTTGTTCCACAGTTGTTATTCACAAATGAATACTTCATCATATTATTTCGAATTGACTTCATTAAATGAGGGGCGTTAAATATATAATGAACTTTTTCAGCATCTACTTCAAAGGACGTTTTGCGTGTATTTTCATAATCCGCAATCAAAAGATTGAATAATGTTAAGCAATTTGAACCCTGATCACTAATATAATTGCCACAACTGCAAGACCTATATGTTTTAATTTCTGAATATCCATAAGTATTATATCTTGCAATGTTTTTCCGTTTATGGCTGATTGTGAAAAAAAGAATGCAAGAGGTTGCTTCCATTTGTTGTAGATGCCCCTTATTAAAATAACAGCACCACTGGAAGCAACTTCCCTTTCTTTTCCATATCCCACATCTTCAAAACCAATTATCTCATCTCTGCCGATGTGATAAAAAAGATTACTTTTGAGGCTAATTTCATCTATACATATTACACAATTTTTATCCAGATTGTCAAATGAAGCCACCTAAAAACTAATACAATGAAAAATTATACACATAAATAACAGCACCTCACTACTTTTAATTCTAGAAGTTCAAAAACCTCTTCTTGAAACCCAGGAGTAAACCTTAACATTGCAGTTATTCTCGTAAAGTTCGTTTACATGGTAATTGCCAGTATATTGTAAGACTTTGGGCCAAGTATAAAGACAACGCCATTTGTTTTACTTCTGATGTGTATTTCACTCTACCACTGCTGTGGGTTTTCGCTTGCAGTTTTACCAATTCTGCTGTTGCAGGAGGTAAAAACTTATCACACAACACTTGAAACTGTTGCAATGTTGCGCTATCAGTATTAAAAGACTCATGTTACCATTTTCTTTCATTTAGTCTTTTGCTGGCTTGTGTTGCTTTTATCTTCTTTTTTAATTTTATCTTTCCTGGACTATTTGATGACAATACAGAGGAGGTTTGTGTCGCAGTACTTGAATTTGGTGATACAAATTGAGAATTGCCAGATATTTTCTTTTCTACAAAGGGAAAAAAAAGAATTATGAAGAAACACAGTTAGTAACAATTATTGTGAGAGTACCTAGTGAGACGTCATCAACGTTACTCGTTGCAGTAACTTTTAATTCATTGCAAATATTTGAACAGTCATCCTTGCTAGTACTTGCATGTAGTGGTTTCAGTTGCACGTTTTCTAAAGTTTTAAATGTGAATACTAAACTGATAATGAAAATAACAAGTTACCTAGTATGACAATTTCATCCTTTTGTAAGTCAGATCTTGCAGGCACTCGTCGATAAGCTGTAGGCTGTAACCTATTTTTTAAATCATTTAAAAAATCAGCATTTTGAAAATGTGTGCTACAGACTCTATAATTCTTGTAAAGTTGTAGTGAACCCTTTGTTTCAAGTTCAACTTTACCACACGCTTTAACCCACAAACAGCATCTGAAAACATATGTTAAAACATTAAGTATTGTATATATCACACATTTTTACCTTTTCGTGTCTTTGGGAAATCGAAAAAAGCTAATTTTTCCAGCATTGCTGCTGTTGTTGCGACATTCTTTAAAAGAACATGTAAATCCACCTCGCTTCGTACGATTCATTTTCAATACAAAACAGAAGCTGATGATGTATAAATATTATTTATATGTTAATAAATCACCTCTTGAACAGTATACTCACATGACAAGTCGGTTATTACAAATAGATACACGTTTTTATGATAAATCAAAAGAAATTAAAATCAGATGATCGGTCTAAACACGTACTATCGCCATTTTGCTGGTAGTACAGAATGACGCAGGCGTAAACGAAATTAGCAACAAAATTCCTATGTAATGTCGCTACTGTATGCGTTAGCTATATATTTATACTGTGATAAAGTCACTGTAAGCCGTCGTGTTTACCAGTACAGTGGCGTGCGAGTTTCTGTTAGAGCAATTTTGTATCAATACGTGCTTTCAAATACAAATAATTGTTTTGTATTTTTAATATTTTCTTCACACGAAAACCAACGTAGTGCAAACATTTGTAGTTAAGAGTAGTTACAAAACGTCGTGGCACTCGATATATACGGCAAATGAATAAATTTAGTAGTAATTATCGATTTTTTTAAAGATTGATATCGTAACTAAATGCATTTTTATTGAATAATCATTTGTAACAATTCAATTTAGGTAAGTATTGGATTACCTATTTCATATTTGCATTAAAATAATTTTTTAGTAAACATAACCTAACTTGTTCATTGGCTGTTTTTATCAAGCATTTGCAAAAATGAAGTTCAACGTTTTATAAACTTTTAATTACACCCAACAGATAGAAAATAAGATAAGATTTTTGGTTCTTAATCTTAGCAATCATTGAATAGGTAGGTAAATTCTTAAAACTCATCGTTGATCGCAGGTCTAAATATTTGTAGTTTTAAGAACCAACAACAGGAATCAATCAATTAGCATCAGGATTTGCAAAAAATTCAACATTTTATAAACTTTTAATTACACCCAATAAATAGACACAAAATAAGAATCAATTACATTACATTAAAATATATGACAGAAAATGTTGTTACAAATAAAAGTACCTACCTATTTATTCAGTTCACACTATTAATTTATTGTGCTGACTAGAAAATGTGAAAAATTATTTGTTCGATAATTCTTAAATTAAGTAATAGAAGGTGCAAATGTGTACTATATTTACTATAATTAAGCTTCTCAATGTGATTATATTAGAACTTGAAGTACTTATACTTCCTATTGGAGGACAGCACACAAACAGTGAAATAACTACTACGTTTCACAGCAGTGTGCAACTTAATGAGACCCTCCTTGTTTGAATGGAAAACATTTTTGTAGAAGTATTTCAAATTCTAATACCAATATGTAAAATAAATCACAAATTCATTAAAATGTAATTTTATTAACATGCAAAAATAAGCAACTACAGAAGTTTAATTAGTTCGAATCTAATTTACTGTCACTGTCTTTGCTAATACTTCGTATTTTTAATTTATTCATCACTTTCACCTGTATTTATGGTAAAAATCAGCTCTTCAACTTCATCAATAAAACCTTCTTTTTCTAACTATTCTTGTTCAATCTTCTCTGTATGTTTGCACACAGCTTCTGATTCTTCACCGTCAATTGATTTAAATTTATTCTCTGCTAATTTCCACACATTTGCAAATTTAAACGTCATATTAATACTCCCTACATAATTTTTAACTTGAGCCCATATCTTTTCAATTGGATTTACCTTTGGATGGTAGAGTTGCAACCTTACCATAAAATGATCATGTTCAGCCATCAACATCGATTAAATAATTTTTATGAACTGGTCGATCAAGTTTCATTTTCTCATAGAGTTCTGGTTTTGTCTCATTTTGTTGAAATACAATCGCACATTTAAAGATAAATGGTTTGTTTAACAGTTCAAACTTATCAAATAAACAATTTTTCATTTAAATATTATTTTTTCCTTGGAACCGATAAATGAAGGAACCGGAACAGGAATCAAAATTAATTTTTGTTATAGAACCAGAATCAAAATCAAAACCCCTTTTGAATTGTAATGTGTTTATAAATCAGAACCAGAACTGATATTCAAGTGTTCCAATCCCTGATCAATACGTGCTTTCAAATACAAATAATTGTTTTGTGAGTTTTAATATTTTCTTGACACGAAAACCAATGTAATGTAAAAATTGGCAGTTACAAATGACATTTCTGAAATAAATTTGACAGATACCATCCGCAAAGACATCAAAGCAGTAGTAGTCTTTCATAACGTTGTATCTGATTAATACCACAGTCACTGTCGTTATTAATGTTTGATTTTAACTAAATCAATAATTATTACTATTTTCCTATTGTTAAATTCTAAATAAGCACATACACATATATACAAATAAATAAACTAAAAATGTACTAACAGCTAAAATCTGCAGTTTAAAATGTATACGGTTCGACTTACATTGAAATATGGCAAATACAAATATCATAAGTTTTGTAAAATACTAAGCTTCTTATTTACTTTGGACTT
The DNA here is from genome assembly GCA_036346205.1 of Vesta saturnalis. Classification (NCBI taxonomy): domain Eukaryota; kingdom Metazoa; phylum Arthropoda; class Insecta; order Coleoptera; family Lampyridae; genus Vesta; species Vesta saturnalis. Next base: position 41,986 of record JARFJB010000667.1, read on the forward strand.
TTGAGAACGATGTTGGGGCTGTCTTAATGATAAGCTAAAATATTTACATTTTTTAAAAAGCGTTACCCCAAATAGCACAAACATATGCCAGTAATATGCATAGAATATCAAAATTGAATATTCAGATATTTCATGTATCTGAATATATATGCAATGCATAAGAATAGCATATTCATAGTAGCAAACTATGTCACACAAAAATATATTCCTGGCATATGGCATACAAATCACATGGGAATATTCCATGTATATCTTATGGATATTAGTGGTGATATGTATGGGATATATCAAAATACTCTTATATATGTTCCATTAATATGCCAAGTATGTCAAAGAAGCCTTATGCAATATTCCAAATTTAAACATTTAGATATTTGAGGTATATATTGAGAATATATATAAATAAGTACGATTGTTTGTGTGGTTCAAATTACAATAATTTCACATAATTCTTTATTTTTTACTTACCTGCATGTCAACACTAATCACTTATTTGTGAAGGTATACAATTTAAAAAAAAGTATCTTTAAAATTAAATGCCTGACAATAACATGTTAGTTTTGAAAGCCAGGTACATATAGGCAAAAAAAAAGAATTTTTAACTTTTAAGTGGAATTTGAATCAAGACAAAAGCATAAATATCACAGAGTTCCATAACATAAATGACAATAACATAATAATAATATAATACAATATTGTAGATTATTATATATCTTTCATACACTCCAAGTCAGAAATAAAATACGGTAATCCAGTAATTATAGATATAATGATAGTAGATTAATGTACCTTAATTTTAATCACTATCTAAATAAGGATATAATCTAAGTAAAGTATGTATAAACTAGTAAAACTTCTCCAAATGCTTCATTTCTAAAAAAAAATTATTGAAAATTTATAGAAGTATTAAACCCCTTTATTTCTCTTTAAGCGTTCTGTAGCTTTCGATAACCAAACAGCAATTATTAACTCAATATCTTTGTCGGTAGAATTTTTGCTTAGGGGACTACGTCTAACGGCACCTACAATGCAAAAATTGTAAGCAACTAAAAAATAAAAGGAACAGCTTACCGAAAACAACCTGATTCAGTCTTAATAAGCCAAATTTCTGTTTGCCTTTCCCCCGACCATACTAAATCCAACCACCACCTCATCTGCAATAAGTGCAGCAAGTATCCTAATAACATCTTTCAGGTTATTACCTCCAATGTTGGAAACACGCTTTAACTTAATTAAACACAAGAGCTTTGTTACACATGTGAGATAACACGAAGTGGTTTTGTTCTCAAATTTTAAAGAGTATCAATTGCACAATTAATTAATTAACTTTCCATACATTAAATTTATAGAACAAACCTATATTGCTATCTGACTCAATCAAATCAAATGGTTGTGAACTTTAAAAATATTATTATATAATTAATATCCTTATGAGAACACTAATATTGTGTTGATAATTCATAATAACTTGGCACTACCACAAAATTTTCAACTTACCAATTTTTCAATACAATTGTCTGTTTGTAAAAGTTCCTCTACATTACTGAGTATCTTGTTGTTTTTAATTAGAATAAGATCCTTAAATACATCTGTAGGTGACTCTCCAACGAAATCACTAATTTGTATTTGACCAATGTGTGCATGGATAAAATCTGTTAAATCTCGCATCCTCACATTTAAAATGGCCAGTTCTCTTAAACATTGTTTTTGAAAATCTATAGAAAAAGTAAGAAGTAATTATAATAAAATGCATATAGTTCATACCTTCTTGTGACTGCATCAATGTTGGCCTATTTGGCATTTTAACTGAAACAAATAAAGGATATAGGCAGCGAGTTGAATCTAATTCAATAAAAAAATACAACCATCAGTTTGGCTATTGCCCTGAGCCTGGATTGAAGTAGATGCTAAGGAAGCTGTAGTTTCATTTCTTGTCTCTAAAAGCACAAAACAAAACATACAAAAAATGTAATGAAAAGCTAGTTGTAGAACCACATTCAAAACGTGATGGTTTCTTTACAATCCTTTTTTTTTCTTACGATTTCTTCGGAAGCAGATATGTCGCTAGTATAGTTTGCCTTACTAGCTTTTCTATTTGCTTCCTCAAAGCTCGTATATATTTTCGACGAGCCTTTTTCCACGTCTGTGCACAATTTCCAATTGCTCATTGGAGTAGCTTTATTAATAATTGCATCTACAATTTCGCTTTTTTTATTGTACATTGGCCATAAACAAGTGTCACAGCCATTTTGAGTTTCTATCCATTTGTAGGGGACCACTTCTACATTTTCTTTAGAAAATTTTACTACAACCCAGCCTGGCATGTTCGGTATAGATATTAATTAAAATATAATTAAAAAAATAATAATCATATCTCTTAAAGAATAACTGAAAAAATAATATGTACAAAATTATGCTTAAGTAAGAACAATTATACTACTAATATTAATCATTATCCACATACATGTCAATTTACACAGAATGTAATAACGGGAACACTACAAAACCACCTGAAAATGGCAATCGGATATACTTTTTGACAACATCTTTTATAGAAAAGGTTTGATTAAGATTATTCAACTGTTTAACAAAATGTATAGGTACCTAACAATGAAGATTTACGAGGACGTAAATAGAAATCAGAGACAAACAAATATTTTCTTCCTACAAGAACACGTTCATTATCCACAACAGCAAAACAAATTACAATTACAATGCTGCCATCAATCAAACCACAACAATTGTTTTTTTTTGTAAGTATTTAATATGTATTTCGGAAACACTGCTTGTTTGTACTCAAATGCATTAAAATTATTAAGGACACACTGCTCCAATTGAAAATCTATATGCACATTGCTTCCACTAGCAATATTTGTAGTATACAAAGCCCCTTCCGAAATACGTTTTACAATTTGTTCTAACGGTTTACACCTTTTCTAATCAGATATTTAAGTTCATGATGAAAGTTTTCACTTGAAAAGTTACTGAAGGTGTCCAGTGGCCCAAACCTTCTTACATCATCAACAATATGTAGCAAATTATGCATGTTGTGTGTTAAATAATAATCACCATAAATGTCTTTAGTTTTTCTCACATAATACACCAACAATTCATGAGCATAGTCATACAATTTACAAAAAGAGGGACAAACTAAAATTGTAATTGCAACATGAGTGTCAAAATATGTTCATTTTTTTTTTGACAGAGATATTAATTTAGTAATTATTGAGCCAGTGTACAATAGAAACATCCTGAATTCAGTTGCTTTCCATCTCTTACTCTCTACGAAACTACGTGGCCTACGAACAAACTCACTTGGAATATATGGTCCAAAATCATTTGATAATTTTGTTGTTAATTGAATATCAGAAAATGGTAACTTATGAGGTGGACGACCGAATGTCCAAGTGTTTGTGATAAACTTCTTTACAACCCCTAAACACACAAGATGCATATAGTCTAAGGGGATATCATCAATAAGATCTAAATTAGGTATATCAGTTAGTATTGTATCACCAATATGATAGTTTTCATCAACTTTTTTTTCTAAAATGTTCATTTGTTCGTTTTGTAAAATTCAAATTAGGGAAACAAATTCTATCTAGGATGTATTCACCTTCTTGGGAACATTTTGTGCAAGATGAATATCCAGAATGACCCTTTACATTGAGTACGCTGGCCTTTGCAACAGCATCGAATAATAAAAATTTCAAATTAAATTTACATATCCTTCCTGAAACATTGATACCATTCTGAAGTAACACAACACATTCCTGCACAAAATCTTTCAAAAAATAATTCAAATCATTAGGTTTTTTGTTTCCGTGATACAATCCCACCAACACAATATTATTTGCCCAGTTAATATAAAGTATCAAACAGAGAATAGGGTAAAATTGACTTCCCGAACTTTTACTAATTGGCAAACCATCAATATTGACAGCTATATTTATACTACTGAGGGGATAGTCATGAATCAACTTATTTATGGAATATTCAATTCCTAAATGGCAATATGTTCCTGGTGGAACTTGGTGTAGAATTACACTGCGTTGTGTTCCCAGAAGAGACCTAGCGTCTTTCGGGATGTTGTATTTCTTTAGACCCTCCTCCTCTCTCATAATCAATAATAATTCGTTTAATGTTGTATGCGGTACTTTTTGTTTGACTGCCCAGATCTTGACTTTGTCTATAAAACTCAATATATCTAAACATTTTGATGCTGAATTGTTATGATCTCGATCTAATTTAACATTATGCGGTTGTGGAACGAGTGCTTGACAAGATGTGTTACAATTCTCATTGAAATCAAGCAACTCTGTTAATGGCGATTCTGTAGCATTTTCCTGTACACCTTTGGCACCAACCTCGGTTACAACTAACAAAGATGGTTTTTTAATGTCATCACTTCGAATGTCTGTACAGGTACTTCCTGTTACATTTAGCAAGCTCTTATCCACATAACTTTTTACACGTCTATAAAAATTTCTTTTACTCTTGCCTTTATTGGAGTACATATCCTAACCTAACTATGGAACACTAATTAAAATTTCGAGAATCGCTGCAGTATAGGTACAGCTCTACCAAGCAAACAAAAACCCCGGAAAATATGTGAACTAAATTAAAAAATTTATAGCGGTAAAACGTTCGTCCAATTACCATTAAGAAGTCTCCGACCGTACATTCCCAAACGCAAACAATTGACATTTGTCATATTTCGTGTTTCTTGAGTATTTATTGTCCATTAGTGTTTATAAAAAGTCTTTTTCAACGCTCTTTTTACTGATTTGTGAGAGAAACGGTATGTATTGTGCACATGTATCTTTTAATATAAAGCTTTAAATACTAAAACGATTATACAGTTCATAACCTTAAAACAGTAAGCATGCTTTTTAAATATCGATTTACATCGATTTTTCAATATTTAGTACGATTTTGAAATACGTAGCTGCACTTAAATTAAATGAGCATGACAAGTTTTAAAATATCAAATCATGTTGATTTTCAATATTTCGAATTTTCCAGGTTTTATTCGTAATGGCTAGTAAGTCGAAGAAGAGTGTTCATTTCGAAGCCCGGAACATCATTAAAGCAGTTGTGGAATTTTTCGATAAACAAAAGCTAATGGTTTGTGGACATTCCTTTGGACAAGGCTACTGAGCTAGCTGCTGCGGCAACAGGAAAATTGATTAGTTTTATAAAAAAAATTAGGCAGGTACGTAGTTTGTAAACCTTAAACGTAATTTCTAAGTGACGTATTTCTTTGTATTAGAAATGAAGCTGCAACAGCTGAAAATTCAAGTAATGGAGTATCGACAACATACACCATGCGAAAAGCTGAACTGTTGGAGTTAGTAAAGCAATAAAACTTACTATGTTGATGAATTACTTAAAAAACATGGACACAGTGTACTTCGTTTGCCTCCTTATCATTGTGAACTCAATCCGATTGAATTTATATGGAGCTTAGTAATGCATAAGGTGGCAATGAATAACGTTTCTCAAAGTGGAAGTAATATTGAGAACTTAGTGTGAAAGCTTTTGCAGAAATAAATGCATCTGACTGGGACAAGTAGCAGGCATGTTAATCACATAGCCGAAGAAATGTGGCAACGTGATGAACTACTTGACGAAACAATTGAAACTTTATCTTTTATGGTAAACACTGGATCGTCAGATGAAAGCAGTGAGGAAGAAGTTGATGAATTTGATAGCCCATAGAAAACCATTTTTAATTTTGTAGTTACAAGTTATAAATCAATAATAATAAACGATATGTGCTTATTTTTCCATAAAATCTTGGACATTATTTTAAATTTTAATTATGCATATGTGTTTTGTTTCTATTGTGAATAACATTACACTTGATTTATGTGAATGTTTTAAATGCTATTATATTATTTACACTTATGATGAAACTGTAGAAAGGTCATTTCAAGTAAATATAAGTTAACCAGATAAAGAGGAAGAAAGTTCTGTAGAAGAATGATTGTAATTTATTAGTCACTTTATATTCAAATGTGATCAGAATGATGTTTTTCAAGTATTTTACAAATGTTTACAAAACTAAAAATTGTGTAAATTATTTGTAGAAAATGTTATAATATCAAAACCATCTTATTTGTACTTAAACAATAAATACTTAAATGTTTTTGGTAATTAATTCAATAACATTTGATGTACCTAACATAAAATAAATAAATTTGTTCACAGAATTTTGAATAAGCAATCCATACATTTGATTTAAATTTAATTAATACTTTTGTATGGAATGTACCTGTTGAAAAACAGCTCCCTCAGGTACGCCCTCTCAGGGTTTTGTTTGCTTGGTTGAACTGTATAATCACGTATGTTTGTACACTTTATTGATGATAACGACTGTGGCACTTACCTACACTTGCACTAAAACACGCGAAAGGAACACACGAAATTAGGATGTTATTTAACTGATTAAAAGATCTAAAATAAAGCAGTCAATTAAACCACAAAACACAGTGAATAAAACAAACACAAATATGGCGTCGACATAACGGTACGTATGACTGCAGTAGCGTAGATATTTATGGTAATACTGGGATATTCTACGGATGTCTTTCAAGATCTCCATTGGATATTTGAGACGATAATTTAGAATATCTTCTTTATCAGTGGAATATTGAGGGTATCTCAATAAGAAATCCTATGAATATTTTTCTTAAAATATTTGTCAGATATGCTTTAGGAATTATATGTAAAGTTCATTCGTTTAACTTATCCCGATGACGTCATGTATGCATTAAATCACGAAATGACCGTCGTCTGTAATTTAAAACAAAAATATGAGCACTGATACCAACTTTTTCACAGAACAACTTTCCTTTATTTGCTTATACGTTGATTGAGGTTACGTACGTTCGCCGGTTGGTTTGTTTTTTCGTTTATTCATTCCTTCTTGAGTTAATATTGTAAAAGATCGGTTCTTTTCAGAACCACATTACTTCCCAGTGTTCATTTAAGGTAAAGATTAATTCGTTTTACAGAAAGAGATAACATTTATGTTTTCATTTGTAGCACATCAACATGCCTCGTAGGTCAATTACCGTAGACGAATTGATCCATAACTTAGTCGAATACTTTAATAAAGAAAAACAGAATAACGGGCCCTTATCACCATTAACAGCAGTGCATGCAAGGGTTAGCGATGCTTTGAAAATTGACACGAAAACTATCTCTAATGCTTTACGACGACATCAAAATCAAGAAGAAAACAAGGAAAATGAACCTCAACGAAAAGTCTAAAAACAAAAGACATGGATCAACGACAAAAAGTGAAACCGTACTACAATTTACAACATGTATATTAACCATGAACATGTTACATTAGATACGCTCTTAAGAAAATTAAAGAAAGAGGTATCGTTGAGTGTAAAAGGACTAGCCTCTATCACGTTTTGTTGGACATTGGATTTCATTTCAAGCAAACTAACAATAGAAAAGCTCTTTGCGAAAAAACTTCAATAGCATCGATGAGGTTAAAATTTTTGAGAAGTTACATCACTTATATGAAACAAGATATCTACAAGCAGTTCGTTTATCTCGACGAAACATGGATATTTGCAAAGGAAGCAACAAAGAATATGGCAAGATTCCAGTTCAAAATGCTTTAAGAATCTTGGTGAAGGCAAACGTTATATAGTTCTACATGCTGGAACAGAAGATGGCTTTGTGGAAGGAGCAGAACTTATATTCTCTACCACAAATAAAGCAACGATTATCACGATTGTATGAATTCGGAAAACTTTGTTAAATGGTTAACAAATCAACTTTTGCCAAACTTAACAAAGCCATCTATAATCATTATGGATAACGCTCCGTACCATTCACAAATTGTCAATCGCCAACCAACTACAAATTGGAAAAAAGAAGAAATTACAGAGTGGCTTAGGGAAAAAAATTACTCATGAAAAAGAAGCATTTAAAACGGAATTACTACATATAGCAAAGCTATATAAGGAAGAGAAACAATATTTGGTCGATAATATTATTAGAGAACATGGACACGAAATTTTACGCTTGCCTCCTTACCACTGTCAATTTAGCCCAATAAAAATGGTATGGGGAATAAGCAAAACTTATTATGATAAACACATTGGAAGAGATGGTTATGGGGATGATAATGTCAAACAGATGTGGAAAGAAGCATTAGAAACAGTTTCACCTTCAGTTTGGTTAAAAACGATTAAACATGCAGAAGCTGAAATTCTAAAGTCTTGGGAACAAGAAAAAGTTTATGATGTCGAAGTAAATCCAATTATTATAAATCCAAACGATAACACAGATACAGAAGATGAAGTGTAGTGAACATTTAATTTCTTGTTTTAATTGAATTCTTAACACAAACAGTTTTCTCCAAAACTTAATAGTAATCTATAATAATTATAATAATAACATATAATGTATGTTATTGTACACTAAAACATTATAATTTATAACAATAAATTATTTTCAACACAGTCATGCTTAAATGTGAATGAACAAATTTACGTTTTATTACATTATGGTGTATTTTTATGTACTCAATAAGTAAGAAACACTTGGTTATAATGTATTTGACACGATACTTTGAATAAGTTTAAAAAGTGCTATAATTCAATTGCATTAAATACACCAATAATTTTGAATTGCAGTATAATAATCTTCTACACAAACAAGTGTATAAACACCGATGATTGAAATTATCATTCCGTATTTTGCAATTCGAATATTTTCTCAAAGTATAATGATTAGTAGCATTCCTAAATTCAATCTTTATGAATAAATCAAATAAATAACCATTAACTCACAAATTTGCAAATAGAATATATTGCAGAAGCTGAAATTCTAAAGTCTTGGGAACAAGAAAAAGTTTATGGTATCCAAGTCAATCCAATTATAGGTACATCCAAACGATAACACAGATACAGAAAATGAAGTGTAGTGAACATTTAATTTCTTGTTTTTAATTGAATTCTTAACGCAAACAGTTTTCTCCAAAACTTAATAATAATTATAATAATAACATAACATAATGTATATTATTGTACATTAACATTATAATTTATAACAATAAATTATTTTCAACACAGTCATGTTTAAATGTGAATGGACAAATTTACGTTTTATTACATTAATGGTTATATTGTGTTTGAAACGATACTTTGAATAAGTTTAAAAAAGTACTATAATTCAATTACATTAAATACACCAATAATTTTGAATTGCAGTATAATAATCTTCTACACAAACAAGTGTATAAATAAACACCGATGACTGAAATTATCATTACATATTTTGCAATTCGAATGTTTTCTCAAAGTATAATGATTAGTAGCGTTCCTAAAAAATTCAATCTTTATGAATAAATCAAATAAATAACCATTAACTCACAAATGTATTGCCGTCAAAGATATATAATCGCCACTTTTATGTAGAAAAGTATTGGAACAATTACTTCCTTTCTTTGGAAGAGTTCATTGGTCTTAACCTACAAATACCTATTTACAACATTTGTGCAACATTTTAGAATATATAATAACTTACCAAAATTCATCTGCTACTTAAGTTTTATTGAAAATAATATGCTTTTATGTGCGTACATCTACGATACGTAAATAAAACTTTTGTCTTTTATTTGCAAACATTATGACATTTATATTTATGTGAAGTAGCTAAGTTAAAGTTGGTAATGTTGGTATCAAAACTGTTCGTATAAAGAAAACTTAATTTGTTGTTATCGTTATCCTTTACTACGTTTATGCCGATGCTTTGAACCCGATGGGTTGAAGCGGGTTGAAACCTTCGGGATAAACGGAATCTCAATCGGTTGAAATTTTCAACTCGACCCAAAAAGAAATGGGTTGGACCTACTCGATCGGGTTGAAACGACGAGATAAACGCTTGATGTCGGCTTGATAGTGACTAACTTCATGTTTGTCACGATTTTAAACAGGAAATAAACATAACCCAACTAACAGTGATCCACAAGGCACGCTAATTTTCGTCTACTGTCGTGTGTTGTTCCCTACTCTGAATCAAAGGTTGTTCCATTGTCTTAAGGGTAAGTTTAATCGGTAAAATCAACTCGGAAATACGTACAGGGACTTACTCTTTTTTATTTAAAGATGAGTGTTAAAAGGAATATTTGGAAAAGGGAAGAAACAGTATACTTTATCGAGTTAATGAAAGAGAAGAAAGTGTTGGGGCTACTAAATGGCAAGCGCTTACGAGCCGCAGATATTTTCAAGACATTGGAAAAGCCCATGGCCGATGCTGGATATCCCCGTGACCAAGCATGTTTACAATTAAAATATAAAAATTTAAAACGTACGAATACGAAAATAATACACCCAAGTGCACATTAATTTATACTCCCTTTTTTATATTAGGAGATTACAATAAAGATCGACGCTCAAACAATATCAGTGGGAATGTACGATCCGAAGGAGAATTTTATGGTCTTATGAATGATTTATTGGGTGACCGTCCAGCTAGCCAGTTGGAAGGGTTTGAAACACACCCAAATTTAGCTGTTAATGAAGGTTGGTGTTAAATTTATCATATTATGTACACACAAAAAATAGAACTTGTTTAGGACACATTTTTGATACTTATTATTTACATTATTAAATAAAAGTGAAATCGAATTAAGAGGTCGAAATTATGAGATATTGAAACAGTAAACTTAAATTATACCAAAATGTTTTTTAATTTAATTTTTTTATAGATGAAAATACGTCGCATGAAATTTCTTTCAACAGTCTTGGAGAATTATCTATTGAAACAGAAGGCGACAACTCTGAAACTTCTACATTAGAAAACTTGCAGTCGCCTTTGCCAAGCTGTAGTTCACAAAATACATTAAGACGGCCACGTTTTACCAAAAATACTTCGAAATACGAAAAAACTTTGGAAACTTTTGTGTCAATTCAACAACAGATGAAAGACACATTTTCAAAATTTATGTCAGAGTATAATTTTGAAAATGAGGAAAAACTAATGGAAAACATGCTAGCCAGGCAGGAAAAAATAATGTCAGACTGCACAAAGACCTTGGTGTCTGCCATAAAAGGTTTGAGTAAAGAAAAAAGAAAACGTACTAGATCATCTAGTGAGAGCAGTAGCAGTGATGACAGTAATTAATGTGTACCTACTACTCCAAATATTTTTATAATATAAGGTTTCTCATATTTGTTTTTTAATACAAATTTAATAATAATATGTACATTTTAATTTATATTGCGTACAGATGTTCGTAATGGATAGTTCTGGCTGATGTAGTCGCACAAAAACTCTCTTATGTCATATCCATCTTCAGGAGATATTAAATGTGACATCTGAAAAAATCGCTAATTGAACATCGCCAAAAATCTTACTAAAAGTACTGTGTGTAGGACATTTATCTTCCTAAGGCAGCTAGATTTGTATCTTATAGGACATCACATGGGAAGTTCATTTCCCATTGTAACTTCTCCAATAATTAACAGTTAAGTTTTTGTGTTTGCTGGGTTACAGATGTAAAGATAGCATTAACAGTATTAAGCACTTAGACAGTATGCAGAATGTTTTATATTTATTTGTATTAATTAGCACAACTTGACAATTCTGAAGCAAAATTTGGTTAGCAACTATATGTACTCAGGAGATCCCTTCTATATCAGGAACAATCGTCAGCACTGAGACAAAGATTAGTACCACGGCCGGAAACACCCATTATTTCAAACAGGTAACTTTGCAATGTGATTAATTAAATACAGGCCTTGAATATGTGAATTTTATTTTCTATGACTATCAGGTTTTTTAAGGTTTTAACTAGGATAATTATAAATGTTGCTTGCTTGGTTATTTAATGCAGTTTCTTTTTCAGGCAAAGGGACTTCTTAACAAACTACATATAAAAGGTTACTGAATTGTCACCGAAACAAAAATTTCTTTACAAAGAAGTTTTAAGCTGCAAGAAAAAACTAATGAAACTTAAACAAAAGAATATGGATTTCAAAACCCGTTTGCAACAAGTCACTAAAATATCAGAAAACTTAGCTTTTCAAAAAGTAACAATGAACATGAACACAATTACTAAAAACTTTTTTCAGAATCAACTTTCTTGAGCTTCACCACTCAAGATAAAATTATGTCTCTTGGCTTATATAAGCAAAGTGGTGTTGGATACCAACTACTTGGAGAATGTTTACATTACCATCAAGAGCTCTTATGAAGTTACTGAACAGCATTCTAATAACTGCTGGAATTAACAAGAGCATATTTAATGCTCTGAAAAAAACTCAGCATCTTTATCACAATTAGATAAAAATTGCATTTTAATATTTGATGAAATGAGTCTCACTCCAAATTTAATTAAATCACCAACTGATTATGTTGAGGGCTTCGAAGATTTTGGTGATCGTCAAACAGATCAAATTGCTAATCATGTTCAGGTAAAACTGACATGTGTAAGCATAACCTTAATAAAAGCATGCATTTATTTTAGGTGTTCATGCTACGGAGGATAAATAGAAAATGAAAGCAACATATTCTCTATCTATTTGTTAAAGGTGCTGTAAAAGCAGCTCAGCTGATGAAAACCATTAGAGATGTAAAAATTGTATTAGCTGTTTGACCATTTTATAACTGGTTTTATTTTTTGTTTACAGGTGATACATGCAACAGGAGATGCTGGACTAAATGTGATAGCAACTATATGTGACCAGGGGACGAACAATGTAAGTGCAATCAACCAACTCGTGGAGCAGACAAAAGGCAATTATTTACGAAGAGGAGAAGAATTAAGGGAATTCATTTTAGAAGTAAATGGAAATATGATTATTCCTCTGTATGACCCTCATTTACTCAAGGGCCTGAGAAATAATCTGTTGGTGAAAAACATCTATTTTGAAATTAATGGGCAGAAAAAGGTGGCAAAATGGGACGAAATATATACAGTTGGTTGGGACAATTTTGTGGGAATTAAAACCATGCCAAAACTTACAGAATTCCATGTGAACAAAATCAACATGAAGAAAATGAAGGTTTCAACTGCCCACGTTTTTAGCCATACAGTGTCATCAACTATTAATTTGATGGCAAGAACCTGTAAGTATACTTTCAACATTTTAGTGAGCTTTTCTGATTTTTATTTTTTTTTGTAGCATACAGTACTCCTGATGGTACAAAAATAGAACTAAACTACTGAAACTGCAGAATTTTGTAAATTTGTAGATAATCTCTTTGATAGTGTCAATGGGTATGGACGATTCAACAGGCATGGCAAAATCTTAAGAACTTCGGTGGATGTCAACAAGAATGTAAAGACTTTTAGCAAGACTGTATAAAAGTATTGGCTACAATGCATTGGCAGTGATGGCAAATTTCGATCCCACCAACATTTAAAAACTGGATTTCAACGAAAATTTACAATTGTTGACAACAACATTAAAAGAACGAAAATTTAAATTTTCAACCCCGATATTTAATCAGGATCCTCTTGAAAATTTTTTGGGAAAATTAGACAGGGGTCATAGAGCTGTTAATCCCACCTCAAGTGCTTTTGGCCAATATTATAAATCTTTATTGGTTAGTAACTTGATTTCAAGACAGTCAGTGGGAGGTTTAAAGAGGATAACTGTGGTATTTTACTGAGCCTTCAGAAGTTTATTGGTCGGTAAATATATATTATATATTGTTTTTCTTTATTAGCAACAAAGCAGTTGATCATGTACAAAAAGTAAGAATATCTCTACAAAGAATAAGGCCATATAAACTATTTGTTTCCTAATTATTTGGGTTATTGGCAAAAATAATTTCATAAGTTAAATCACTTGACTTAATTTTATCAAAATAATGGAAGAAATTACTAATTTGTATGTTGTCTTCTAAGGATACAGGGGTCAAATGCAATAAAAATAAAATTGCTTTGAACACGGTGTCCCAATTCTTGAGACATTTCCTTTATTAAAACCTTTGGAAGAGTATGCCATAATTGTTGGAGGCTTTATTGCGAGAATTAAATTAAAAATAGGAAAGTGTACAGCATGTCCAAACATTTTACTTAGGAGTGGCGAAGACCCTAACTAACACCAATTCATAGCAACTAAAGAATATGGGTGGAAGAAGATGTACAGGCTGAAATACTGTAATGTTGATTTTATAATGAACCTTATTAAAATGTACAACATTATCTTGTATGTTTTGAAATTTGAATGTCACAAACCTGATGTGTATTTGCGTATATACTTCACTATAAGGCAAAATGTAGATTTTAAGTTTGTTGCATGTGAACATTCAAACAATCTATCTGAAAAAATAATTAAAAATTTTTCTAGGTTATTAATTTTCAATTATTTTAAGGGAGTAAATAATATTTTGTATGGTAAAGATGGTAGAGATCTTCCTTCCGAAAAACTGTAGCCAATTGTTAAGGCAGGCAAAAGAAATGTGCAATAAATATAAAATAAAATAGTACGCTTGTTTATATAAATATGTAAATGGACTTCCTTCTTTCTTATGCTACATTTATAACAAGTTGAAAATGCAAACATTGTCGTAACGAACTTCAAATTTGTTTTATTTTCCGATAGCGACATGTAACCGTTGTCCGATCTGGTAGGGATAGCAGCATAAGAAAAGTCCAAATATATGTCACAATTGATTTTGGACCCATTTCAAATTAATTTTACCAACGGAAAATCACGGGTTCTCCAACCTGTGGTCCGATTTTAACAACAACAAGATTTAGACTCAGTTTGAAGAGCTGAATCAATGATGTATCACTCTTTGATGTGTGACCAGTAGAAAGGCCTCGGACGGGATGACGATCGAACTCATAAACGAACGAAGTTCGTTGAAAACTAAACATTCTACTACTTTTACATATGACACTTATTGAATAAAACTCATATTACAAGGTATTAGTAAATAAATAATTCATATTATATACCTACCAATTTAGCATTATAATGTCTGATACAAGTTTTACGCAAAAATGTCAAATGTAAACAGCATTCAGTGTCTCAAGTTTTTTGAATTTCCCTCTAAAATGAACTTCCAGGCCACTAGATGGAGTTTATATCTGTTTCTGACTTAGGGAGATTTCATTCTATCCTGTGGTTAAATTTTTCTATATGAAAATGTAAACTTTCACCATTAACACTCATAATAAAATACTTATCTTTTTTGGGATTTTTTAATGGTGTACTTTAAATTATACAATCTAAACGTTTCGATAACACTTACAGTTATCTTCGTCAGTAGTAATGTTTGTTAAAAATTGTTAAAGATGTAGTAAACAATTTTGTCAAATTTGAAAAATTAAAACATAAACATAAGCCTGCTATTAGTATAACAGTTTGGGAAACATAAAGCCAACTATAAAATTTTTTTTAGTAAAGAATAACTAGGTCATAAAATTAAATATTATTAAACTGCCTCAAAGATGACAAACCAGAACACTCTCTACGACGAAAGCTAACAATGAAATTTGCCAGCCAAAAAACACATTTAACAAAATTTAATCGAGTTATGATGTAAGTGTAAAGTTGTGAAAAACTTCAATTTTAAAATGATAGAAGCATTCACAAATCCAAACATTACATCAAATAAAATAACCCAGTTAAATCTAACAAAGAGATATCTTTATCAATAATTGGAAGTGTTATTAACAATGAAAAGCACAATGCAGAACGTTCTTTGTAATTTTTAATTTTAATTTAATTTCAACTACTTATGTTAAATTATAGTGCTGTGGTAATTTAACATATAATTGGTAAAGCATTTGCTTCAAGGTCTAGGAAAAACACAACAAAAAAACCTAAACATACCAAAAGTTGAAAATAAATTAAAATCAAGGCGTATCATTATGCTTTTTTTTAATTATAAGATGCCAAAACCTATTTAAACGGAGATTTTCTTCTTGTCTATTAAAATTATTCGAGTGTTTATATATTTCAATAGCTTCACGTTGCAAACGAACATAATAATGGGTTTGTCTTGACAATATTTTCATATTGTCAAATTGAATGTCATGATTTAGATTATTCAGGGCATGGTCAGCCACAGCAGACCTCTCTGGTTGACCCAATCTACAAAATCTCATATGTTCTTTGCGTCTTGTATCAAAGCTACGTTTTGTGGTCCCGATGTATACTTTTCCACATTAACAAGATAACTTATACACTCGGAAGATGATAAAGGGTTTGACACATCTTTAGGTGATCTTAAATGTTCTTTAATTTTTCTTGTAGGTTTAAAAATAGCCTAATGCCATATTTGATTAGGATTTTTCAATTCTATTTGTAACATTAGCTATAAAAGGAAGAAAAGCAGTACCAACATTAAGAACTGGTTTTTCTTTAAGGTTACGCCTAGAAGGTGTAATAACATTATTAATATCTGTAAGTGAATATCCATTATCTTGTAAGGATTTTCTTAAATATTTATATTCATCATTCAAAATTCAGGGTCACAAATTCGTTTTGCTCGATCTACTAAAGATTTAATTACACTAATTTTTGACGTGGATGGTGGTTGGATAATTTATGAAGGTATCTATCAGTGTTTCGGCTTTCTGTAAACCTTAAAAGATAGTGAATTATTATTTTTGATATTAATATGTCAAGAAATGGTAAACTTCCATTAGTTTCTTTTTCCATGGTAAACTGAATACTAGGGTGTATACCATTTATAAAACCAAAAACTCATGCAGTGCTTCTTCTCCATGTCTCCATTCAGTTTACAATCATAATTTATAAAATACAAAGAATAACGCGAAAAGTTAACAAACTTCAAAGTTAAATATCTTTGTTATTTTTAAATACAAAAAAATTTTTATCGGAATGGAATAGTCTTTTGACAATAGTTCTAAATATTTAGGGTTCCCTATACCTTACTTCAATACTTTTGAGAAATTAGTGTATTTGTTACATTTTTTAAAATTACGCCATTAACTCATGTCGATCAGTTAGAATTCTTTGATTTATAAACATTTCTGTCATATTGACGTAACAAAATACAACAGTGTTTATAACTATTGATGATTTTTCATTACAATGAAATATTCAGTGCAAGAAAAGTGGATATGGTGTTGACCATTAGGAAATGCCATGAAAATTGTCTTTTTGGCTTCCAGGGTTTTCCCAAAAGTACCCTGATCGCAACCATCCTGATACGAGAGCTTTTGAAGGCTTTTACAAACATTTCGAGGCCTAACACTGCCTATCAAAACCTAATAAAGTAAACCGGTAACTGGCAATGAAGATGGTAAGTTTTTAGTATTAGGATCTATCGCTGAAAATTTAACACTAGGTAATTGCTGACAAACAGATTTAAGTAGAGGAAGTGTGAAAGAGTTCTCAAAAACACAAATTTCATGCTTATCAACAAGATCAACAAGATTTTTAAATTTCGTTTTGTTTACTGATGAATCAATTTCACAACAACGGTTTGGTAAATAGACATAATTTTCACTATTATGATACCGAGAATAGGCATTTTTAATACTGTTGACCGCATAAACGTATGGGCAAATTATTGGAGATCAGGTTTGGACCATACTTTTTCAATGGTCATTTAAATGGTAGAAAATTTTTGAGATTTTTAAAGCAACTTTTGGACACTTCTCGAAAACGTTCCGTTGAACATTAGAGGAATATGTGGCTACAATCAGATGGGGCACCAACACACTTTGATCGTAGAGTTAGAAATTATTTAACTAGGAAATTTGTTAATAAATGGATTGGAAGGAACGGACCATGTCACCACCAAGATCTTGTCTTACTCCAATGGATTACTTTTTTGGGGATATATTAAAAATTTGTTTACAATATTCCTGCTACTACTCAAAATATGAAAAGAAAAGAAATGCGGTGGACACAATTACTCCAATATGTTAAGAAAAGTCAGACAAAATTTGGATGAAAGAATTAGACTATGCATTCAAGAAGACTGTCATCAGTTTGAACATTTACTGTAGTGACAAATCCAGCAGTAGGCTCTCGGTGCATAAAAAACAGTATAACCTTTAATTAAAAACCAAAAACCGTTTAACACATTTGTAACCTTTGTAAATCACAGAATTCTAACTGATCGACTTGAGTTAATGGCGTAATTTCTAAAAATCTAACAAATACACTAATTTCTCGAAAAGTATTGAAGTTAGGTAAAGGGAATTCTAATACAGTTCGAACTATTGTCAAAAGACTATTCCATTCCGATAAAAATTTCTTGGGCGTTGTATTTAAAATAACAAAGATATTTAACTTTGAACTTTGTTAACTTTACGCGTTATTCTTTGTATTTTATAAATTATGATTTGAAACAATAAACAACAGAATACGTACTTCCAAATATCCTTATTACGATGACCTAGATTAGATTGTCTCATCTTTTCTGAATCGAAAAATACTTGAATTTTTTGACAACCCTACATTTTCAAAAATGTTAAATATTTCGGAAACTGTAAGGTTTAGGTATAGAACTCTAATGAAAGTCTACCTTATTTTTTCACCTTATTTAAAAAAAAAATTAAAAGGAGGGTATTCCATTTAAAATAATATAACTTTGATAAGTAACAAGTTTGTAGATCACCCTGTATAATCAAACTAATTTTAGATTGTAGTCCTAGAACTTACATATTCTCGCAAACAGATTTTGAAAAAAATTCAGTCGTTTGGGTGCTAGAGATGACGCGTTGGTGGTGGCCCACCCTGTACATATATATATATATATATATATATATATATATATATATATATATATATATATATATAATAATTAAAAACGCTTACTTTTAGAAGTGTTTTTTCCTTCAGTTGTTCTAATAACGATAACCATATGTTTTAACTGAAATATTTTTTATACGTGTCCACATGTAGTCACTAAACACGCTTTGTGAATGGTTGGATATAAACTGGCTATTACATTCCGATCATTAACTAATTTAGAAAGTAATACAAAAACCTGATTACTGCTACTTATTTAGCAATTATGTTTACTTATAAAATTTACATTCAAAAACACAAATATTTTAAAAATTTTGCTAACACACACACACACACACACACACACAAATTATTGTTATATGGTTTTACCAGTTGAGATTAATAGCAATGTTAACTAAACGATTTAAAATTTCTAATCTGAAATAAGGTGACGTAATCTAATTTATTTGAAATTTCATAGAAACATCACCATCATCAAATTTTGAGATACATTCACCTCATCGTCTTCACCTTGAACGATTATATTGTAACAACCTATAAAGCAGCTAATAACCCCTAACAGTTTTATCAGACACTATTATTACATGGACATGAGGTTATCCCTAAATTAACTGGTTTCAACACGGCTCTGGAAAAGCTGCACACTCTTCAAATCTTTCAGTTCGTTCTCAGAAGCTGTACCGTATTCATTCCTTTCAATTTTATCTGCATTCTGTTTCGAGACTGTAGCACGTTTTCTAATACATAAACAGAATCTTCAATATTGTGATGCGTGTAGCAGCAAAACACGTTAGATAGCTAGTTTCTATATTATTTTACATGCAAGCCTGACCTTATCATAAATATATCTGTCAAAAAGCTAATTAAACATAGCTCCACGGACTGGACATGGCAAGCAGCGTTTCCAATTATGGGTTTTAGTCAACACAATATTGCCTACAACTACATACAATCGACTATCATTGCTTTAGCACGAGGATAAAACGAAATCATGCACGCACGCACACACACACGCGCGCACAACACACACACACACATACGCGCGCACACACACACACATACGAGCGCGCGAAAACACAAACGAAAACACGCTAACGCGAAAACTCGTAAAGCTGCAAACATGAATCAAGACGGGGAGCACCGTTAGGAAAAACAAGTTTATTGACAAAATTGAAGGAAAGCTTAGCGTTTGAAAATATATTATTATTATTATAAACAACAATACTTCATTTTTATTTAATAACAAACCTTATAGGTCTTCTTCTTCTTCTTGAACCGTGATTCGTCGCTATCATCATCATGGTCTTGAGATTCGTCCTTCTCCTCTACCTCATCGCTCTTCTTCCTCTTCTGTGAATCATCACCATCACCTTGGATATGAGATACATTCAGATCATCCACGTCATCGTTTCCATCATTATCTTGAACGGTTATGTTGTAATAGTTTATTAACAAGTCAGTAAAATCTCTAATGTCCGCTGATGTTGGCTCATAAGCAGGAGAATACATCATAATAATGCTCACTCGATGACAGTTACACTTTAAAGAGCGAAACACACGAGAAACGAGAACGCTGCTAGCCGAGAGCCTTGTCCGGGTAGAATCGGCTATCTACGAGGGAAGTTTGAAGTATTGACCTAACCACACTCTAATATCTTCCCTAGGGGCATGTTTATAAATCTAAACTCCTTTTTTATGACTGAGGTATTTTCTTCTGCCGTCTTAAGAGAAAATATACCTATCGTTAAAATACCTTTCAGGAACAAAACAGTCGCCAAGTAGATATAAAAGCCTTAAATGGTTTTGTTTACCTGTGTAGTTGGACCGTGGCATATCTATTAGTTGTACCTGTGTTTTTGACTAGGATACTCTAATTTTAACGATGCAAAGGCCTTATCTATAAAAGTTATTGCTGGACTCTCCTGAAGTTGGAGAAAGGTATCTTTTTTTATTTAAATTGGATGTACTTATCTACCTTTTCCAAAGGAAACTATAGTATTGTTATTAAGTTGTAACTTCTTTTTCAAATTTTTACTTTGGATTTTATAAAAAAATATATAATACAATTTAGAGGTACCTAATTATAAGTATAAGTAATATAAGTATAAACTGTATTTTTTATGTAGATACCAAATGAAGTTGAAGATGATTAATGACTTGGATCCCTATATACTGAAGCCTACTGATTTGGATTATACCATAAATGCAGTTCCACGAATTACCAGTATGGATATTGTTTCCTATTTAGTGCCAACACACAGCTTTTATATAAAAGAGCAAATGAAAGCATTTAAAAGCCTTCAAGCTTACGAATATTTTGAGTCAGAGTGAATGTGATCGAGTCATCCGATTCTTCATCAGTAACATTATCGGATTGAATGAAAGATTTTTCTAGTGAGATTTCACTTGTGATACCAAGTATATGGTTTTGGGGAGCACTAGAAGCTTTATGTCCCAATATTCCATCAATCACTTCGAAAAATTTCCATTTGATATTTCCTTCGCCTGTTATTGTTTGTTTACGTTTATTCACACGGTATGTTCCAAACAGATTTCTGTATTTCGAGTCACCGGAATCCGCTGTAACCTGTTGGCCACCAAACATTTCATTCATTTCTCTTGCTACCTTTTCCCACAGTTTTTTTCTTTTTGCAGGAAGGAGTACTAAAATCTTTGTCCATATTTAACCTAATTGTTAACAATAGTTTTATTGTGTCATTGTTCTATTTTAAATTTGGAGCACCAGACATAGTACACTCTTCTGTCAAATCAGTAATTTCAGATTGGCTGTAATGTGGATGATTATTAATACTACTGTTAGTGTTAGGTTCTGTTTGATTACTATTTTCAGTATTCTCAAAGTTCATTCATACACCATCTTAGCGTACTTATTTTTAATATCTTCATCTGAAACAAATCAGTAGGCAAGGTAATTGTATAATTCCAAAGTGGTTGAACATATATTTAACCCTATGGCCAGT
The DNA here is from genome assembly GCA_036346205.1 of Vesta saturnalis. NCBI lineage: Eukaryota > Metazoa > Arthropoda > Insecta > Coleoptera > Lampyridae > Vesta > Vesta saturnalis. Next base: position 63,692 of record JARFJB010000667.1, read on the forward strand.
CCTACTAAACATTTTAAAATTAAGCGGGAAAGTCGAAACCCCAAGTGATTACTGTGCCAACATAAGAAAGTATGAATACTGAGTAATCGAAATAATTAGTTGGCAGTGCCGGTAGAGTTTGTTTTTATTGTGAACGCACAAGTTGAATTCGTGTATGCTTTGTTTCGATTGAAACCTTGTGGATTTTGTTAAGGTAATATCATTTTTTTATCCGTTAACATCCTTAAAATATTTATTAATAACACATTCTTGTTGGAAAATTCTGGTGATTCTTATATTAAATTTTAAATGTAAAATGTACATGAATCTTTAAACAATGTTTTGATACAATTTACCAATGGCCATAAGTGGTAGCGTTAGGAGAATGGAAACCGCCTATGGCCATCTGGTAAGAGGGTTCCCATGTTAACCACTTATGGTTTGTTATTTTGTTCGTTTTCTTGAGTATGCTGTTCATAATGATTATTTATTTTGCATATAATAAGCCAGATTAACAGCAAGACCGATTATTTTAGTTTACGTTGATTTCTAATTTCCAGATTCAATATGGAAAAATTAAAACGATTCAGTATTCCCTTCGAAAGTTCAGAAAGCGCTTAATGCGATTAAGGAAGGAATCCTGCTGCCCAAGCTGCAAGAGAATTTCAAGTTCCTCGTACAACACTGAGGAACAAACGGTCCGGGAAAGCTCCCGTCGAATCAATGGGGCACAGTGGATACCATAGTGTTTTGGGTATGGATTTGGAAGAAGAGTTATGTAGGTGGATAATACACTTACTGATAGGGGTCTTCCAATAACTAAAGACGGACTTTGACTACCATCCAAAAATCCTCAACGAAAGACCGCAAGTTAGTAGACCCACAACCTCCATGTTCAAGGACAATAAGCCATCAAAGAAATGGGTTGCGTCTTTCTTAAAAAGACATCCTCAAATTAAACAAAAAAGGGCAGAATATGTCAACAGAGTTCGAGGAAGCGTTACTGAACAGAAAATTAAGCAGTGGTTTAAAGATGTAAAGGATTTATTGGGAAATAGTTGCGACGTTCTGCAACATCCACGCAGAATCTTTAATATGGATGAGACGTGGTTCAACTTAGCACCAGGGGCAGAACTAGTCTTGGCACCAAAAGGAAGATCTGTCTACTGTGAGTCTTCCAGATCTGACAAGGAGAACGTCACAACTCTCTTCACAGTTAGGGCAGATGGAGTGTTTGCTCCTCCATTAAATCTTTTTAAATACGAACGATTGCCGGTTGCCGCAGTTGCTTCTGCTCCGCCGGGATGGTCAATCGGCAAAACCGAAAGGGGCTGGATGACTGCCGCTGCTTTTTTTGAATATTTTGCAAACGTTTTTAATAAATATCTGGATGAGCAGCAGATCCAAAAACCTGTGATAGTATTCTTAGACGGTCACAAATCGCACATGGCCTTGCAGTTTAGCCGATTTTGTAAGGAGAATGGGATCATTTTAGTGGCATTGTTTCCTAGCGCTACTCACATTCTGCAACCACTAGACGTGGCTGTATTTAAAGCCATAAAAACGAAATGGGTGGCAGTGAAGAGGAATTGGTGGATCATGGAGGCCGGGAAGTTGCAAAACTAGACATGCCAAAAGCTCTTGATAGTTTAATAACAGGAAGTGAAACCATGCGGAAAAATATTATTGCTGTATTTAGAGCGACAGGACTGTACCCTTTTAATTCAGATGGAGTGGACTACTCGAAGATTATCGATAGAAGAGAGTATAGTGAAGTTAGGGAAAGTGAATAACAAAAAAAAGATTGCGCAAGACATTTTCAATTTATTGAAAATAGAATTTCCATTGAAATTTTAAATGAATTCAAGAGAGTCAGGGAAAAGAACTACGATTTCGATGGAGATGTGACCTATTTGAAGTTATTTGATTTCTGGAAAGAAATAAAAGATGAGGTGGAAGGAAAGTCAGCTGATAGCATAGATAACACTCAAAACTGGGAAGATGACTGGAGTGAGCTGAGCCAACCTGATACAGACATTAATCCTGAGATTGAAGTGACAGCGAGCTCAAGCAATGCTCAAATTCACACACCTCCCAAAGTGGCAGAAAACGTTCTCTCGACTAACGCAGCAGAATCTGACAAGGCTGATGATGAGCCTGAAACACCTCAGTCAGGAACAAAGTCGTTAATTGAGGTTCTAGATGAGGTGGTAGTTTTGGGAGTCAAAAAAAAAAGAAAAAGTTGGAATATATCCCAACTGTCATAACTTCAACAAAATGGGTTGAAATTTTTGAGGCAAAAGACAGAGAAAAAAAGAGGCAGAGAGGAAAAAGGAAGATAGAAAACGACAAAGACTTTTGAAGAAGAGTCAACAGACCAAAGCTAGGCCTAAGAGACAAGTGGAAGAATCTAGTTCTGATTCTGATGTTGAAATGAGTAGCCACAGTGATTTGTCGGAAATTGAATGGCGTGAAAATTTAACCGATCAAAATGAGTCGTCCATGCCTTCGTTCGATCGAAATCAGATTGTGAGTGGTTGTTGGGTGCTTGTTCATTATAATGGCAATAATTTCCCAGGTCAGGTTTTGGAAGTTTTAGACAAAGGGATTAAGGTAAAGTGCCTCCAGAAAGGTTCAAAATATTTTAAGTGGCCTATCAAAAAAGACATTTTATTTTATGAATGGAGTGGAGTTAAGGCCATGACACAAGTCCCAAAACAAATGAAGAGAGGTTTCTTCCATGTCCCAGCACTTACAGATCAGGGTTTTTGTTTTCATGATCATGATTTATAATGAATAAAACCGTTTTTTGGTAGAAAGTCGTTGATTTCTTAACATGGCCATAGGTGGTTGTCACAGTGGCCATAGGTAGGGTTTGCTTGGCCATAGGTGGTGAAATTACCAGTGATCTGTTTAAGGTTGTACAAAAATATTTAGGTGAAATAAGATGAATCAAAGAGATTTCTGAATTAAAAAGGAACCCCCAACAAATAGTATTCCATCGCCTTAAGCACCTAATAAGCATGAATCACTGGCTCATTTAAAAACTAAATTAAATTTTCCTTAAGGTGGCCATAGGTAGAGTGATCACCCTACCTACCTACAACTTACCATTTGACAAAAGATGATACGTTTCGAAATCGACGTTTACGTTAAATGGAACGTTATTATAATTTGATGCTACAGTTTTAAACCAATATTTGTTGTAAGGGAACTGCACGCATTTTTCATCGTGTTTAAATTTTTAGGTTAACTATTATCAATAAGGCGATTCGAACCACGTAATCAAATCATCTGTCAATATGGCGTCCTGGGCATACAAAGTTATCCTTCATATAAACGTATGTAATTTCTACCTGTTTCAAAGATAATTTGCTGCTCTTTTATTGATTTCCTTTACTGTTGGTAGTTAAAAAACTGGTTTATTGGGACTATATACCTATATCGTTAAAATACCTTCCAGGAACAAAATAGTCGCCAAGTAGATATAAAAGCCTTAAATGATTTTGTTTACCTGTGTATTTGGATCGTGGCATATCTTAGTTGTACCTGTGTTTTTGACTGGAATACTCTAATTTTAACGATGCCAAAGTCCTACTACAAAAGTTATTGCTGGAATTTCCTGATGTTGGAGAAATGTATGTTTTTTATTTAAATTTGATGTACTTATCTACCTTTTCGAAAGGAAACTTCTTCTTTTTTAAATTTTTACTTTGGATTTTATAAAAGATATAAATACAATTTAAGGTACCTAATTTACAACCTTTTCTTAAGTATAAACTGTATTTTTATGTAGATACTAAATGAAGTTGAAGATGATTAATGACTTGGATCCCTATACACTGAAATTTGGATTATACCATAAATGCAGTTCCCCAATTACCAGTATGGATATTGGTTTCCTATTTAGTGCTAACACACAGCTTTTATAAAAGAGCAAATGAAAGCATTTAAAAAGCCTTCAAGCTTACAAATATTTTGAGCTGGGGCTTGTTTTGAAAGTTGGGACAAAAATTGAAAACAACTGTTACGTGTTAGTTGGAAAGGTAACTCCATGGTGTGAGCTCATTTTGAGGCTAATTTTTTTCTTAATTTTAGATCAAACATTCCCAGAAAGCCAAAGCCAACGCACTTGATGTTTGGAGTATTTTATTAAAGGATGGGTCTGTTTCCTCAGCCCATTGCACCTGCATGGCTGGCAACAGTGAGGTTTGAAGTCATGTTGCAGAAATGCTTTTTGCTGCAGAATATGCCTATGGAAAAAAGGATCCTATCTCATGTACGGATTTAAAAGCTCTGTGGTCTATGCCCTCTTCATCAACCCACATTCCAATAGTGGCTATAAGTAAAATGGAATTTGGAAAACCTCCTTCATCTACGAGTCAAGTTCCCTCTATAAAAACTAATGTCGTGAAGATTTTAGAAAAAATGAAAAGCATAGGGCAGACGGCAAGCTTGATGAGGATTGTCGAACCTTTTGTCAGCGAGATTGATTCTACTAATGCTAAAATACACTTGTCCAAAAAATTTAATTTATTTAAAGAGGAATATAAAAACAAAACATATAAACTAATGGAAATTTCGAAAAACATAAACTTTTCTATAACCAGAGAGGAAGCTTCTATGATTGAAAATCATACAAGAAATCAACATGGTGATAATAACTGGTATTTGCAGCGGGCTGGGAGGATTACGGCCTCCAAATTCAAATATGTGTGCAAATCTAAGAAGGAAAGTCCACCTTTACCGCTGATAAAATTCATATGCTATCCAACCAGGGTACTGTTCATCTCGAAAGCTGCCACTTGGGGTTTAGAGCATGAACATATTGCTGCGTACAAAAATAATTTTAAGAACACCATAATTCGGATGTGGTTAATTGATAAGGGATAAAGGATTATATCTAAGGTGATCACAGATTGGAGCGTCACCAGACAGATTGTTATGGTGTGAATGTTGCGAAGGGGGTTGTCTGGAAATTAAATGTCCATCTTGCTATACACCAAGGATATTAAAGATATCAGTGAATACCTGAAACTTAAGTCCTCATGTTTAACATTGGAAAATGAAGAAATTATTTTAAAAAAAGACCATCCTTACTATTACCTTTACCGCTGATAAAATTCATATGCTATCCAACCAGGGTACTGTTCATCTCGAAAGCTGCCACTTGGGGTTTAGAGCATGAACATATTGCTGCTAAAGAGTACAACAAATAATTTTAAGAACACCATAATTCGTATGTGGTTATTGATAAGGGATAAAGGATTATATCTAAGGTGATCACAGATTGGAGGGTCACCAGACAGATTGTTATGGTGTGAATGTTGCGAAGGGGGTTGTCTGGAAATTAAATGTCCATATTGCTATACACCAATGATATTAAAGATATCAGTGAATACCTGAAACTTAAGTCCTCATGTTTAACATTGGAAAATGAAGAAATTATTTTAAAAAAAGACCATCCTTACTATTATCAGGTACAGATGCAGATGTTTGTTACTGACTTACCATATTGTGACTTTGTAATTTGGTCACTGTTATAATTATACATTGTTTAATTTAGGTCTTTATTAATAATATTCATTTACATCTATCTATGTTTGACATCATAGAGAGTGCAGTGTTGCCAACTTCACTTTCTCTCTCTGACATATCCATTATTTTATTTAAGCTATAAGTCAATTCTACATGGCATCTTTACAATTCTACCACTTCTTGTTTGTACAGAGTTTTGATATGGCTTTTCTAACATTTTTTGTTCTGAAAACATATCTAGTTTGTATCTATCAATGTAAAACAGTGCTAAACTTATTTTCTAACTTAATACTATTATTAGGTTTGTGTAGTAGACTGAGTAATCCACTGCTGTTTAATGGATAACTTTTATTTTATTTTTACTAAATGCTTTCTGTTTCTAATTACAACACTGCCAGAACTCAATCTAACACTATATGCTCTATGATTGATTATACCTATTACTATGCCAATCTATCCATCTTTCCCTCTAAAATTCTTAACTTTTACTGTATCTCCTATTTCTAACTTAGTTAACAGTTTCGTTCCTCTATTGTAGTAATGTATCATTCGTTGTTGTCTGTTTTTAGTTCTTTTTAATTCGATTGAGATTGATTAATTTGGGTTTTAATAGACTCTCTTTTATCGGTAGTTTTTATTCGTAGTCTGCGATTTATATAGTATTTGTGCAGGACTTGTTATTAAAATTGGCACATTCATGTATTCTAGTAAACTTAAATGTAGATCTGTTTCACTTAGTTCTGACTTTTTTTATTCTTTTAACTGTCTGAATTGTTCTCTCAACCTGTCCATTACTTTGCGGATAGTGAGGACTAGATTTTGTGTGAGAATGCCCATTCCTTTGGAGAAATGCTGAATCCTTCTGAAATGGAATGGAGGGCCTCCATCTGTTATTATTGATTTTGGAATACCGTGTCGACTAAAAACTTGTTTAATTGATTGAACCACTGTTTCTAATTTTAAGGAGGAAATTTTGTTTACTTCTACAAATTTAGAAAAGTAGTCTACTATTAATTATATAGTAAGAGTTTGTTATTTGAAAGAAATCCATTCCTACTTTACTCCACGGTAAATCTCGAACTGTATGTGGAATCAGCGGTTCTTTGTTGTAGCTGTTGCTATATGTAAGACAGGTTTCACATGACTCAATCATGTTGTTGATGTCATTGTACATTCCTGGCCAATACAAAATTTCTTTGGCTCTTAATTTTGTTTTTCTTTACCTAGATGACATTAAGTGAATTTGTTTTAGCATTTCCTGCCTCAAACTTTTTGGCGTTAATATTTGTTTGTTTTTAAATATTATGTCTTTATCAATTGTAAGTTCATGTCTGTATGGCCAAAAAATTTTTAAATTATTCTCAAGCGATTGCTTATTTGGTGGAAAACCATGAATTATTAACTGTTTTGAATTTTGATAAAATCAAGTCATTTTTTGTTTCAATTTGAAATGTTTCATATTTCTGTTTAGATATCCAAGTTATCTAAACTAATTAAGCAAGATTTAAATCAATTTCTTGACACTTGTTTTCAAATTCCGCATCTATATCATTTACAAATGTTCTCGACAAAGTGTCTGCAACTTTAAGTCTTTACCTTTTTATAAGTTAGATTAAAAGTATAATCTTGTAGCATTATTAGCATTTTTGTAATCTTGCTGGAGCTTGAGTTAGAGGTTTGTTATAAATAGGAATTAATGGTTTGTGATCAGTTTCTATCGTTATATCTGTTCTACCATATATTAAGGTCGAAATTTTGTGCACGCATAAACAATTGCTAACATTTCTTTTCTATCTGAGCATAATTCTTTTGACAAGTTGTAAATGCTTTTGAAGCATATGCAACTGGTTTTTCATTTAATAAGACTGCTCCACATCCATCTTTCGAGGCATCACATGAAATTATTATTGGTTCTTTATTAGAATAGAACTGTAAGACAGGTGCGCTTGTTAAAGCATTTTTTAAATTGTTAAACGCCTCTTCTTGTTCATATTCCCAAAAGAAATCTACATCATTTCTAATTACTGTTCTTAATGGTTCAGTTATTTGTGGAAATTAGGTATGAATCTGTTCAGATAGTTTACAAATCCTATAAATCTTTCTATGTCTTTTTTGTTTTCTGGAGTTTTTATTTTATTAATTGCTTTTATTTTTTCATTGTCTATTTGAGCCCCTTCTTTTGACAAAATATGTCCCATGAATTTAATTTTACTTTTTCCAAATTTGCATTTATTTATGTTAAATTTTATATTGTTTAATTTAGCAATTTGAAATGGTTTTAAGCGTTCATCATGTTCTTTCATATTCCGACCCCAAATTAAAATGTCATCTATATAACAATTCCTTTTTCTCTTTCATACATTTGTCTCAAAACCCTTTGAAAAATCTCTGTTGCACAATTTATCCCGTAAGGCATTCTTAAGAATCTATACCTCCCAAAAGATGTATTAAAGGTACATAATTTACTACTATTTGTTTCTAACGGCAGTTGCCAAAACCCATTAGAACAATCTAACGTACTAAAAATTTCAGCTCCCCTTAAATTTGACATTATGTCTTCTAAGCAGGGTATGTAAAAATGTTCTCGAAGAATTACTTTATTTAAATCTGATGGATCTATACATAATCTTAAGTCATTATCTTTTTTTGGAACAATTACTAATGAATTAACCCATTCAGTTGGTTCAGTGACTTTTGATATTATATTTTTCTTTTCAAGATTTACTAATTTGTCTTTAAGTTTCCCTAACAATGGATACGGTACTTTTCTGGGTGGATGTACAGTAGGAATTGCATCATCCTTTATTTTAATTGTATAGCTTTCACGAGCACAACCAATTCCTTTGAACAGATCTAGATTTGCTTCTATTATTTTACTAATTTGTTTATCGATTGGTAAAGTTTGTTCAATTGTATTAATTCTTTTAATTAGATTTTAATTTGATGCATGCATTTAGTCCTAATATAGGTTTATTTATATTAACCCATAAAATTCAATCATTTTTACTACATTTTGCTCTTTAATTACACAAATTGGTAGAATGCACACCCCTATTGGTTTAATTATTTCATCATTTATCGATGATACTATTCCTATTGGTTTATTCAGCCTTCAAATAACCATGACCTAATTTATTAAAAAGAAAGTGGTAATTAATGTTACAATCAGCACCACTTCTAGCCTAAAGTTAACTACTAATTTATTTTGTATTAAGCACTTTTCGTACCAGCAATTATTTCCATTAGTTACATTAACATTATTTATGTGCATTTCATTAAAAATTTCATCTACTTCTTCCGGTACATTAGTTTCAATTACATTAATATTTTTTTTACAACATTTGCTAAAATGATTAGGTTTATTACAGGTTGTACAAATTTTTCTAAAAGCTGGACACATGTTAATTTTATGTGATGAACCACATTTAGTACAGTTGTTTATTAATTTTTTAATACTTATCTTATTTGTATTTGTCCTTTCAGCACGCTGCAATCCTATACGATTATTTTGGTAGTTGTGGGAAGTCAGTCATTGGTTTTGATATTCATTCTTTGACCACCGATGACCCATGGACTGTTGTGCATTTTTGTACGAGTTCGACCATTGTTGGCTTGTAGATGGTTGTGGATTTTTATACACATTGGGGATTCTTCTATTTGTTAGGTTTACATCTTCCTTTTCTTGACTTATTCTTGCTTCATTTTTGTAACTATTTGTGTCAATTGTCCTGCTGTCGTTTCTTCAATTCTGCAAATTTCTACAGCTCTGGTTAATGTCAAGTCTCTTTCTTTTAATAGACGATCCTTTATTTCTTTGTCATGTATGCCCAGTATTAATCTATCTCTTATGAGACTATCAGCTAGTTGACCAAACTCACATGTGTTTGCTAATTGTCTCAATTCAGTGACATATTCATCGTATGATTCATTGGATTTTTTATTTCTTGTGAAGAATACATGCCTTTCATACGTTATGTTTTTTGTAGGTATAAACCTTTCATCAAACTTTTCTAATATTTTTTTGCAGTTAATGTTATCTTCAGGAGTTTCATATGTGACATTGTTGTATATTTTTAATGCCCGGTCGCCAATTCTGTTTAATAAAATAAATGCTTTTTTCTCTTCATTTTCTTTGTCTAAACCACTTGCTTTTAGGTAAATATTAAATTTTTGCTTAAAGAAACTCCAATTTTCATGCATGTTACCTTCAAAATTTAATTGCGGTGGCGGAACCGAGATTCACTCTATTCCTACCTCAATGGATTCACTACTGATGCTTATCCTTTGTTCTTCTGCCATTTTTAATTAAATTTTTTTTTTTTACTTTTACTTTTATTGGCGTATTTTATATTGTTCTTATACCGACTGCACCATGTTATAATTATACATTGTTTAATTTAGGTCTTTATTAATAATATTCATTTACATCTATCTATGTTTGACATCATACAGAGTGCAGTGTTGCCAACTTCACTTTCTCTCTCTGACAGTCACCTAATTATTTTTTGTGACACGGGTTTCAGCAGATTGGGAATTTTGGAAAGAAAATCTTCCTGTTACATTGAAATTCCATTCTGAAGTGATCATGCCAGAACTTTTAGGTAAATACTTTACGCAGAGGGAAGGTTCAGCAGAAATCATACACTGGTGTATATGTGGAGGAGTGGATGACGGAACACCAATGGTTAAATGTGATAACAATAGTTGCGAAATAGAATGGTTTCATTTGAAGTGTACAAATCTAGTAGACCTTCCAAGTAACAGATGGCAATGTTGTCAGAAAGGAGAAAATTCATAAAAAACTTGTGGCTATCTATATAAATAAAATGTTTGCAATAGTTATATAGTGACGAAAAATTGATTCAGTTGTTTATTTTCAGCTGAATTGTGATCCGGGATGTAAAAAACGCTGAAACTCATCATAAGTTTATGTTTTAAGTAGAGTTGGCAACATAGTTGGAGTTTTAGTTTAGGGTTTTTTTTTACCGTGTGTGTTACTTAGGATCTAGCTCTGATAAAAATAAATATATAGATAAATTAAAATTGATTGTTGTTAATCATCCTGGTTTATTATGAAAATTTCGTGTATAATATTTCTTAATAAAATAGTGAACATAATGAACAAAGCTTTTTAAAAGGTTATGGGCCCAGGATGATAAACGAATTATAAGTAAGAAAAAGAAAAATATAAGTATATGTAAGGTTAACATTTAACCACCCGTGCTGGTGTAAAAAGTACACCATGATTCCAAGTGATGTTGTGACATAAAGAGCGAGTTTCTCCCACCCTTGCCGCTCCACCTAACCTACGCCCAATGTGCCCTCGAAATTCCTACGCAGTATTGTGTTGTTGTTGCTACGTTGAAGTTGTATTTGCACTGTTTATTTCCTGTGTTGTAGTTTGGTGTATAAAATTCACCGCGCGGTTAATTATGTAAGTATAACTCATATATCACTGATTTGCATGTTAGCGCTATTCATGGCTTATGGAGCTACGATGTTTGATGACAATCAACGCTTTCATTGATTTTTAGTGATAAAATAAAAATGAGAAATCCAAATAAATTGACACACGCAGAATTGGAGCAGCTGACTCAAGTAATATGTGACACTGATTCGGAAGACGAAATACCTAACGATAATGCGGATACATCCACTGAAGAAAATTTTCGTAAAAAATCATATTTAAGAACACTCCTCCATCTGATACTCTGCCATTTGTACCAAAATCAAACAGCAAGAATTTGTATTTTACATCAACAATTGCCATGAGGACCATACTATGTCTATTTTTGTAGTTGAAATAATATGAACCACTGTTAGGTGGAGGCACGATTTCAACGTCTTACCATCAATGGCACCTAAACAGTGGGGAAAGTTCTATCGTTCATGGAATTCCCTTGCTATTGTTTTCCATTCATCTTCTGTTTGTGGTAACTGAAACAAAATAAAGATTCATTATTAATAATAATAATTTATTTCAAAAACTTAACTACTACAACTGTTATTATATTACATACTATAACTATTTTTGACATGATATATTTATTATGTTCAAGAGTTAATTATTTATACTATGAAATAATGAATTTATTGACTATTGCCTTGCCTATTGACTATAAGGATACCAAACTATATATTTCTTTTTTACAGGAACAATCCACGTCGCAATATGACCCACTAACCCTAGGGCGGTCTGATGACGAAAGAGAGACACTAACACCAGGCCGATCTGATTTCGAAAGAGACACACCAACACCAGGCCGATCTGACATCGAAAGAGACACACCAACACCAGACCGATGTGACATCGAAAGAGACGTATCAACGTCAAATCGGTCTGATTTTGAAAGAGGCACGCTGCGACCAAATCGTTCAAAATCCACGAAAACTGCATATGAAGACGCACTGCTAAGTGTGAAACAGCATTTTAAACGTCCGAGGATACCGGAAAATCGTTTTGAAGTATATGGACGAAATGTAGGCATGAAATTACAAGAATTACCAAACAGCAAAAATTATTGCTGAAAAAATTATTAATGAGACATTGTTCTTAGCCGAAATGGGTGATTTAACTACGTCACATACTGTCAAAATCAGCGATTTTATTAACACATTTTTCCACTCAGCCACACATTCAAGTATCATCTAATCAACCAAACGTTCAAACTGTCTCCACTCACCACATCGTATCATCTAATCAACTATACACTGAAACCTTTTCCACCCACCCCACATTCGACCATCATCTAATCAACTATACACTGAAACCTTTTCCACTCAGCCACGCATTCAAGCATCATCTAATCAAGGAAACGTTCAAACTGTCTCCACTCAGCCCCACATCGTATCATCTAATCAGCTATACGCTGAAAACTTTTCCAACCTTAATCAACAACATGCTCAAACTCACGATTCTCTACTCCACACGGCTGCTTCATTTCTACATATTTTCACTGATAAATGATTATTGAATTTTATTATTAAGATTTCATTTCTTCATTGTTGAATAATTTCTGTTCGTTATTTCATTCTATTGATTTAATTAATAAACATTAAAACGATCACAATTGTGTTTTCTTTATAGCATCATCAAAAATATTTTCTTATTGTTTTCTAGATACTACTAGACAGGATGGTAAATAATAAAGCGGTCAAACTCCTCCCTCGACCTCGTTCGACCCGTTTCTAAGCTAAATCAGCCCAGTAGTTTCGGAGCCTATTCAATGCAAACAAACAAATAAACAAACAATCAAATCTTTCCTCTTTATAATATTAGTATAGATTTAAAACTTACCTTTAAGTAATCTTTTTGTAGAACTTTGAACAAAGCATCACAAGTTTCAGGAATGATTCGACTGAGGGCCTGTTTTGATATCATCGTAGAAAACTTCATGCATTCGTATAAGCGACCTGTAGCTAAAAACCTCAGTGTTGCAGACAATCTTTCATGAGGACTTATTGCTTCTCTCATCATTCTTAAATAATTATGCCAATCTTTTGGAGCAAATTTCAATTCATTTAATAAATTTATATGAGAGTATGACTTCCTTTTAAGAAGCCAGTCCTTATACCACACACTACGTGATTTTCTTCTTTTTTGCACAAAATAAGCCAGGCTAGCGCTAGCGCGTCATCGTCTTCCATCCGGATGACATGTTTCTTGTCTGAGTTTCTGCTAACATTTTATTCAAATGCAAAGCAAGAAATTCATTTTTATATAATTTTATCTGTATTCATTATAAAGGAATCTTTGTTTCATATTACACTTACTTTTATTTTCAAATTACAAGGATTTTTTTACAGAATATGCTGCCACAAGGAACAAAGTACAAAATAATTGATTGTTGGAAGAGTAAGAATGGAATGTGGGAAATTACATTTAAAGCGCACTTTTTTCTCCAGAAGTAAAATTGTGGATGCGATCCTTAGAGGAGCATACGTCATGTACCTATTCAATTATAAGAACAAGAAACAGTGGTGGAGAACGAATTTTGTTCAAACAGTATTTAAGTTGTCATCACAACACAAGATCGAAGAAGTTATACAATCCATCAGTAAAAATCGTACTAAAAACACTGTCAGTCACGTTTAAATGTTACGTTACAAAAAATTCCGAGGTAAATCTGAAAATACTCCAGACCCAGGAATGCGTTGCATAATTGTATTTAAGCCCACTCATAAACAATGTATTATCTGCAGATGCTCTCAGATTTAGACGAGTTTCTGAGAGCACCAAACAAAAATTAAAAGACTTATTTAAATTAGGTCATTCACCTGCTACGGCACTTGAGACCATAAAGATTGGCATACAACTATCCGCAGATGATTATGAGAAACATTTAGGTTTGTATATGTTTTCCATATATCTTTGTTATGCATCAAAAATAATAATAATAATAATAATAATAATAATAATAATAATAATAGACATTAGACAATCGATTAGAAGAAGGGCATACGTTAAACTTGTTCTGGATACATATGTTTCCCCAATTCGATTAAAACCATAAATCATCCATTGTAGAAGGACCATGATTGTGAAGTAGAACATGTTGCTATAAAATCTACGTAGCCCAGTTTTAAATGTCGGCTATGTGTATTTCACGTTTTGCAGTCCATTTATAGGTGGTTAGTTAGTTCCAAAAATGAGTACCTAAAGATAGTGCAACGATATTTTTATGCAATTTAGAACAATTATGTATGCTCCAACAATAACAAAATGTGAAGAAGAATATGAAACAGCAGTAGAAGCAGCAAAAGAATATGCAAATTACGTTCATTATTTAAATTCATACTGACAAAGGCGGGTATGTGGGCCATTAGTTTTAGAATGTGGCTTCTTGTCAAAAAACCCACCCATAATATTTCAGAAGCTGCCATGCGTTTATTGAAAGACAAAATCTTTAATCGCGTAGAAGATTTTAATATTATTCAATTGGTAGATTTTTACTGACTAAATTTGTTGATTATTACAAAAACGTTTACTTGAAGTAGCAGATAACAAACAAGTAAAAGATAAACTTTTACAAACGATTGTATTGCCTCCAATAACACAATTGAAAATATCAAAAACTAGCAGACCAGATGTATCTCGTTTCAAGTGAGCACGGTGAAAATCTAAACTATGTAGTTTATACAGATGTTTGATTTGCACTTGTTTTCATGGTAATACAGGAGCTATATGTAAACATGTAGATTGGGTTCATCTAGTATATCATTCAGATGCATACCAAAAAAAATTGACAATCTGACAATTAGAAACAATTTATTCAAATTGCCACAGGAAATATGGCATCACCAAATTGGTCGTTACCATTAACCAAATTACCCGGAAAGAAATTAATTAAACACTACGTTGCGAAAGTTATGAAAAAAGAATACGAAGACGAGTTTGAAGTATCCTTTTTACGGTGCAAAAACAAAGTCCAAGGAAAGTTTGTCTGGCCAATAACTCCCGATTTATCTGTGGTACGACTAGAAGAAATCATACAAAAATTGCCCAATCCAGAAGAAAGGAGAGGAATTTTGACATTTGGAATCGATTTTACCCAGTTTCCAATTAACTAGTACCAATGAACATACAGTAGGTTATTAACTTAGTTACTTTTGGTTGTTACTGTTTAAAAATATTTTTTTAAATATTCTACCTACCTAAAACTGGCCTATGTTCATACATTTATTACTTACATACCTCCAAATATTTGTCTTTTAATTCTTTACGGTAAAATCTAAGTTCGCATTCATTAGTTCGTATTCTTTAGTTTGTATTCATTAGTTCGCTAGTTGTTTAAACAACATGTTTTTTAAATAAATTGCTACGCATTCAATTTTGTTTTTTTTTCTGCAAATTTTTGGCACGAAAAACTATATGTCCAATAGTTTGGTGCTCTTGCCCCGGTTAATTGATATCGTTACTTTAATGGGGTATATCCGCGGATGGTGCATTTGCCCCGGTGTAGCAGGGCAAGTGCACCTGCAATCAAAAAATAATATTTTCCAGAAAAAAAATATGAAAGCGAATGACATTTCGCGACCAAAAGGTACTATATAAGATGTCATAGTACTGATATACAAAATTTGAAGTTATAATATTAGCAATTCTAGTTTTGATGCTCTTTTAAAGCCGAATTTATCAGTTTTGGGTGTGCACTTGCCCCACCTGACCCTATCTGAAATAAACTTTCTTGGTAGGCCATGTGTTGAAAAAATATTCTTAAGAACTCTTAACACTTCTTCAACTGACTTATTTTGTAACTTAACTAACTCTAACCAATTACTATAATAATCAACAAGTATTAGATAGGGGTTTCCTCCAAATTCTAAAATATCCGAAGCGACTATTTCAAAAGGTAGCTTGGGTACTTCATGACAAATTAGTGGCTCTTTAACACAATTATTACTAAAAATTTCACAAAGACGACATTTGCTAATAAAATTATTAATTTCTACTGACATACCAGGCCAGTAAAAAAACTTTCTGGCTCTAGCTTTTGTTTTTTCCATTCCCAAATGTGTTTTATGCAATTGTGATAACATATGTGGTCTAAGACTTTTAGGAATGCAAATACGATCATTATAAAATATTATCCCTTCCTTAACAACTAAATCATGCTGTAACTTTGAAAACTGAATTATTTCAGCATTCGCCATAAACCTTTTATTGGGCCATCCATTAAAACAATACTGTTTTATTATCTTAAATTCTGGATCTGCATCAGTTTTATCCTTTACGTCTTGCATTCGATTTGATGTAACAGGAGGCACTGTCTCAACACAATTACACTTCCGAAAAATCAATATCTTCCTTTTCATTGTTTTTAATAAATGAACGACTTAATAAATCGGCTACATATATTTGACTACCCGGCAAATACTCAATTTTAAAATTATATTTTAGCACTTTTAATCTCATTCTCTGTAATCGAAAACTAATTTTAGTAATCTCTTTTTCATGAATTCGTACTAATGGCTTATGATCTGATTGTACTATAATTTTGTTGTGTCCATACACAAATTGATGAAATTTTAATAAGCAAAAACAAATAGCCAAATACTCTTTTTCGATTTGCGTAAACCTAGCTTCACCATCCGTTAAGCTTCTAGAACAAAATGCGATATTCTCATCAAAACACAAAGGTGTTGGTAGTTTAACATCCATTTTAATTTAAAAAAAAATTTTTTCTTTCTTTTTTCTAGCCTTAAAACCGTATGGTTAACCTATTTTATTAATCCTTCTAAATGCCTTCGATCATTTAAAATTTTAAACCACTGAATCTATATTTGTCACAACCTGACACTATCTTACATCCATATGATGTTATTAAATATAAGATTTCGTGTTAATAAATCTTTATTACTCTCTTTCTATACATTACATGTTAATCCACCATTACTTTTGTGTGGTCATGCGGTGTTGCCACCTCGTCCTAAAAGTAACAACTTACATACATCTGACGTAACAGTAGGTACATTTTTTCGTTTTCATGCTCACATAGTGTTATAATTTAAATATTTAGATTTCCATTGAAAAACCTTGGCTCACGCATTCAACTACAGCCAGCAGCTGCAATTGCAACACAAAAAACTAACATAAGAGGGAAAGCCTGTCATGTTGGCAAAAAGCCTCGTCAGACAACCAACGGCCGCATTACAGAAAAAACACCACACAACATTAATTATAAAATTAAAAAACTTCAAGTGTAAAAGTATTTTCTGCGAAATATATGTTTGAATCTCAAGTTTTATTGAATCTTTAAATTCGTTAAACGCTAAACAATGCAATAAGACTGCTGAAATGCTGTTTAAATTTTTAAACGAGAAAACAAAATACCGCCTTACGTTTTGGTTGGATGAAAGCATCTTTCATACAGTGTTAATCACTGAATTATATACATAGGTAAACCACATTTTAGATGAGAAAGTCGCATGTTTTTGATGTTGACCATCTTCAGCGCTTCAACGGTTGTGGGCAAAAGTAAAATAGAAAGAGGGAAATTTAAATTAAAAGTAAATTCTTGTATTATATTTACTTAAGTCATTAAGTCAATATTGTTACAGAATGATTTTCAGGAGCTATGAGCAAACAGATAGAATGTTGGATTTGTAGTTTATGTTGTAATAAATATTAAT
Organism: Vesta saturnalis; assembly: GCA_036346205.1. Lineage (NCBI taxonomy): Eukaryota > Metazoa > Arthropoda > Insecta > Coleoptera > Lampyridae > Vesta > Vesta saturnalis. The sequence goes on from JARFJB010000667.1 coordinate 81,341, forward strand.
TATAATACACAATTAAATACAACAAAAAATTGAAATTGTTAAATTAATCAAGTCTTACATTTCGTTTTATATTTCAATTTATTTGCATATATTTGGTTAGCTTCCATTCTAACTGGATCAAGCAATGAAGCAGATTGTGTCTTCCTTTGTATAGACTGGACAAATTTAATATCTTTTCCAGTTAAAATTTTGTTTGTTTACACGAAAAATAGATAATGCATCTAGTTATAATATTAACAACTTTTCACCTAATTCATGTTTTTTTGCAATTCAATATACTGAAATTGATATATTTATACAAAATAAATTTTAAATGTTTCTTTAAATTAAGTAAATTACAGTATCTAGGTATTAAATAAAATAATCTTATTATTGATTGTGTGATTACAAAATATAAATAACTACCCGGTTTATGTAGTGTGCACAAACAATACTGCCTCGCTTCAATAATTTCTAAAAGCACATCGCCATCAGAATGGGTTAAATTTTTTTTACAATGTACACATTGATTAGACAACTGTAATGCCTTTTTTTACTATAAAACCAGAAATATAAGCAATTACAGATTTAGAAATTCTACTCTTCTTTACTTGAATTTGAGGCAAGTCCTAAGAGCTGTAGATGTAGCATAATTGTCAACTGTATGAATTTCGCTAATTGATTCACCACTTAAAAAAGTTTTTAAATTGTTTAACACATTGCATGCCACGCTGTGATTACGAAAAAAAAAAACCCAGAGGTCAAGTTGTTTTTTTGAAATTTTTGTATGTATTATGTAGAATAAAGGCTTTTCTGAAATTATTTGTTCTTTTTTGTAGTTTGTAGTCTTTCTTTTTCACTTTTTTTGTGTGTATCATATATGAGCGACATGGCCCTGCAGAAAAAAGGCGTGATATTTACGCCTGTGGCCACATCTCTCATATATGATCGACGCACGTTTTTCACAGTTTTCTCTTTTGTTATAGGGTTGAGGATTGAAAATTCAACTGGCTATTAAAAATAATGTCTAAACGTCGTCGAGTGTTAACACAGGTTGAATTGGCGGAACTAGCTGAAATCGATATTGACAGCGAGATTGACTTTGATTCGGATGACTCTATCAACGATCCGGATTTTGGTTATGACACCGCAGCTCCTCAATATTCAACTTGAGTCATCTGATGAAGAGGATGACGAAGAAGCTCCAAATATTGAAGATATTATTCAAGAGTTGGTCATGGAAGAAGCCTACAAAGAAGAGAATGACCAAAATGAAGGAGATGACGAAGTACCAACTTCGTCTGAGTGGACCGAATATGTTGGGCACACAAGAGCTTTCAGTTTACGGGTCCTAGTGGCCTGCAACAAGATTTATCTCACGAGCTAACTCCGCTTCAGGCATTTTTCTATATCGTGGATGCAGAGGTCATAAACCTGCTTGTTACTGAAACCAACAAATTCGCGGAACAAACCTTAGCATCGAAAGATGCAAAACGACTTGGTCTAGGTGTACTGTTTCCTTCTTTAATAATTCTTCTCACAGTGTTTAGACCCACACCTGCAGCTTCAGCAACACGTTCTTGTAATTGAGATAATGGCATTGTCATCGTTCCTTCTTTTTCTTTTTTCATAAATTGGTAAACATTGTAGATAATTTGCCGCCCTTGACTATGAATTACCTTTCGATTATTCATTTTCAACCTGACAACAAAATTTATACATTATTGCCTATATCAAACCACTCATGTCAATACAAACAAAAAGATCATTAAACGCTCATCATAAACAGTTTTTAGTCTCTAAACTGTAAATTATTCTCCTAACCAAATTGAGGTTAAAAAAGCAAAATTTTTTTAAACATTATTTTTAGTATGGAAAAGTACTTACAAATCTTGAATTTGGCCAGAAAATACAATGTGTTGGTTTATTACACCAAAAATCCACCTTGGAAATCTGTAATTTGAATTAAAAATACCTCGTTAGTAATTGATAACTTTTAATGCAATATGTACCCACCTAATAACAATTTTACCTTGAAGGAGTCTTAAAAAAGACTGTTTCTTAATGAGACAATCCACAGACATACAATATCTCAAATAAAAGTAGCAAAAGCGTAGGAAGTTGTAGAATAGATATGAACAGGTAAAACACAAAATGACAAATGCCAACATTTTCACGTTAGTTGATATATTTGTATTCGGTGTAAAATTGGTTTCTGCGCAATCACCCATGAGGTTTGAGACGGTCTTTACATAGTTCAGATTCAGATTAGTTTATTTTATTATAGCGATTAGTAATTTTCAGAATCCATGATTAATACACATATTTTTCTATTATACAGAATTAGGACATAAATAAATATTTAGTTATAAAGTAAATGGTATTTCATCTCGTTTCTGTCCAGCATTAAGGTTGATCCTGCCATTATTTCCTTCATGGGCATTATTGGCAAGTGGTTCATACATGTCCCAATAGTCACTATTAATATAACAAAAAATGTGTAATAAACAACAAGCACCAATAATCTTGATTGCCTTCTCAACACTGTTGACATTAATATATTTTAATATTCTCCACCTTGATTTTAAAATTCCAAATGAATGCTCAACCACAATCCTTGTGATGCTATGTAAATTATTGTAACGTATTTGAATGTGATTTAAATGGCCACGATCTCTGTAAGGTGTCATCAGCCAACTATATAAGGGGTAAGCAGAGTCACGAGCTAGGTGATATTTGTTATAAAAATATTTACGATAATTTCCCTGTTCTTCATATTTTAGAAATATGTTTGAATTTTCTAACACCCTGCTATCATGAGCAGAACTAGGGAAACCAACCATGATGTTTGTAAACATTTTTTGTGATGTTACAATTGCTTGAAGTTTAATAGTGTTGCATTTTGCGATCTATGTAACTTTCTTGATGTTCCATAGGCGGTTTAAAACATATATTGCAAACATCTATCGCTCCAATAACTCCTATAACATTATGTTATTATGAAAATGCATTTTTTATATGGAATTTACCTGGAAATCCACATCGTTCACGAAAATCTAGTTCAACTCTCGACACTTCTGCTTGATCAGGCCATGTAATATATTTTGATTGTAAAGATAGTAACTTTGAAAGTAAAAAATTTGTGCAATTATAAACAGTGCTCAAACTGACATCAAATCTGTCTGCCACAGAAATTAAGGTCTCTCCCTTGCCTAAACACCAAATTGTTAAGAATAGCTGTTTCCGGCCAGAAATTTGATGTTCTCCCCCAGTGTAGTGTTTGTTCAACTCTACCCAATTTACTTCCTCAAAAAGCTTGTTAAATGTGGTTTTATTCACACGAAATAAATTTAAAAAATCAGAATCTAAATACACATCCAGTTCTTCATAAAACCCTCTAATTCTTAAATGTTGTTCATTTTGCAAAATTAATAATGTAGATATAACTGAATGGTCATTATCGTTAGAATGTTGTATTGTCCTCAATATTAATAGTAATAGCGTGGATTCGTTTTCAAATTCAGTAATCAAATGTAAAACTTGATTATGATCCATTTTTGCACATTTAATTGTGTAACTGCTAAAAATACAGGTTATGTTTGTATTAGAAAATGGTTTAAAAAAGTCAGTTTTAGCTATCACTCAAAACAATGACGTCACATTAAAATCGGTTCGAATTTCTATTTCAAACCAATCGCTCGCTAAAAAACACCTATTACCTAAAGACGAATTCATTAATGCTATAAAAATAATTTTAGACTCAACATATTTTACACACAACAATAAAATTTACAAACAAACTTCTGGATTGGCAATGGGACAACCAATTTCTTCAACATTAGCAGATTTAGTAATACAAAACATAGAACAAAAAATTATAAGTCAAACCAAAAGAAGAGAAGTATATTATAGATATGTTGATGATATATTAATACTAGCACACAAAAACAAAGTACAAGAAGAACTAATTGGTATAGGAAAACCATAAAATCAGACAGAACTATCAATTACAATTCACATTCAACCTTAAACAATAAAAAAAGCATAATTTATAATTTAGTAGACCGAGCGATTAAATTATCACACCCAAAACAGAAACAATCAAACATAATTATATAACCTTGCCGTATGTACTAAAACTTACACAAAAAATAAAACATTTCTTAAGTAAACATAACATTAAAACAACAGTAAAAATAATAATACTATTAAACACCAATGTTATACAAAAATTAAAGAGAAAACATTTAAAAAAAACTAACGTAGTATACAAAATAGATTGCAACGACTGTAATAAAGGTTATATTGGAAATACCAAACAAAATTTAATTAACAGACTTAAACAACACAAAACATCAATAAAAAAAATTATTGATTAATCGACAAGAACCAAAAACTGCACTATCAGAACATGCAATTAAATCAGGACTTTAAATTTGATGATGCACAAGTGGTACTAACAGATTCAAATATTAAAAAAAGACAAATATATGAAATGACTAAAATTAAACAAACAAAAAATACAGTTAAGATATATTCACACGATGCAGGTAATTGCTGCAACTTTAATGCCGCATCAAAATTGCCTCATATTTTTCGCTACACACCACGCATTTTGTTGCATGCAATGTTGATGCACGGAATTAGAATCTGTTCTAAAAACACACAGTAAGCTACATGCAATTCTAGTTGGCTATAGTTATGTTACGCATACCAATTCATATATATATATATATATATATATATATATATATATATATATATATATATATATATATATATTCATATATCATATATCTTAACCTTATTATTCTACAACCACATTTTTTGTTATGTGTTTACAAGTTGTAACCTATAAAGCGCTCGTTGTATAGTTTGGTATAGTATAGACTTACGTATTTTGTTAGAATAGGGAAAAATGGTGTCAGAAACGCCGAAATTTGTATGGAGCAAAGAAATTACCCAATATTTGTGCCACTTGTACGAATCTAAACCAGTGTTATATTGCACATATTTACCAGAATATAAAAATAAGAGTAAACGCTATGAAGCCCTTACAGAAATAAGAAACGAATTAATGGAAAAACGGGAATTTGTATCATGTCAGAACTTAACAATTACAGACATAAAAAATAAACTTCATGTGCTTCGTACACAATTTTTCAAAGACCATAATCGTATAAAAACTAGTAAAGTGAATGGTTGCGGTACCAATGCCGTGGAAAAACCAAAATTATGGTGCTATTCGTTATTAGAATTCTTGGTAGATACAGCTCCAGTGAGACCCAGTGCAACAAATATTATTGAAGTAAGTCAGTTATTTGTTTAGGTAAAGCAATCAATATACTATTATAGGGTAGTTCTGATGATGTTCCTGATGAAGAGCATGTGATTTTCGAAGGCACAGTTGAAGAGTTGGAATCTGAAATATTACGTCAAACACCACAAGTGTCTTCGAAAAGGAGTCGAACAGAATCTACATCGGAATCGAGAACTCCCACAGAAAAAAAAGGTAAAAGTCAACGTGATGAAGTTGCACGATTGCTGAGTGTTGCATCATCGAGGATTGAACACCTTAATTCAATACAGCATAAGCATGACGATTTAGATGCATTTGGAATGTAAGTACTATAGGAGTTATGTTATGTCACCTTAATGGTAAATAATTGTTGCAGGTTAATTACTCAAGAATTAAGGAAAATTATGGATCCCCAAACACTACGTCTGGTGAAGAAAAAGATTTTTACAATGGACAAGACGATGAAACATCATAGATTTTATTATATAATTATGTACACAATTATTACATACGTAGACATTTATGTATTCAGAAAATATACACATACTTAACAACAAACTAGTATTTTTGACAGTAAGGTATGTTAAAAAGCTATAAAGATTTTAATGTACACAATTGTTTTGCCATGGTACAGCACCAACACCATTAACATATTCCATAAACTCTAGTCTATTATCAATGGATGCTTGTGAATTACGATTTCCCAACTGTTGGATTAATCCATATCGAAAAGTATGGTTGCAATCTATGTCTGATTCACTTCCAACACCATAGTTATTTGAGTTTTTACTTATTAATAAATTATGTAATGCAGTACACGCTAATGTTATTGTTTGAACTTTGTCTGGTTTCAAGTTAATAGTACTTACTAAAATGCGAAAGCGATTAGCTAAAATCCCAAAGGCATTTTCAACCACCCTACGTCCCCGACTCAATCTGTAATTGAAAATCCTTTGAGAGTCAGACAAGTTCCTAAATGGGAATGGTTTTAAAATATTATACGATAAGGGAAAAGCGGCATCAGCCAAAATGACACATGGCACAGGTTTTATTCTACCTGGTAATGGTTGCTCTACTGGAATATTAAGGGAATTCCTTTAGATTGACGTTGATAGTTGACTTCTTGCAAAGACACCACCATCAGATACCCTACCATTACAACCGACATCCACATATATAAATTTATAATTACTATCCACTAATGCTAATAGTACAATGCTGAGTTCCTTTGTAGTTGAAGAAAGTAGATCCTTCAGATGTAGGAGCTTGTAATACAATGTGCTTACCATCCATTGCTCCTAACACATTTGGCATATTCCACTTCTGTTCAAAATCTTCTGCAATTTTTAGCCATTCAACTACAGTTGTTGGAATCTTCAATATATAAAATAACATAGGTACCTACCTACTTGTAATTAAATACATTATTCTTACCTTTAAGTATTCTCCTTTAAGACAATTGTAAATAGCTGTGCACACTTCTGGTATCATTTTTGCAATTGTAGAGTGACCACACGAAAGGAAAACATCAAACTTTTAAACGTTTCCTGTGGCTAAATATCGTAACGTTATAATTAGTCTATCCCTTGCAGTAATAGCTTCTCTCATTATCGTGTTCTGTTTTTCTATATGGGGTTTAATAAGTTCTAATAAATAATCAAATGTGTCTTCGTCCATTCTCAAGAAATTTTAAAATTTTCTTATCATCAATCACTAGACTTTCATGTAACAATTGTAGATTTCCCTTCGTAGATCTTTGTGTCAACCAGGGCCTGGTCCACCACCTCCTTGTACGAGCACGTTGTGTTCGATTGTGTAACAAATGCATTGTTCCAGTTGCAAGCATAATTAACAATAGTTGTTCCATTTCTTCTTCAATACTCATTTCGCAAATTCACAAATAAAATATAATACATAACCTTGTATAAATGTAAATAAAAAATCGTAGAGCCCGCGTCTGCCGTCTGGACTACAAGAATGCAACACTACTAAATTAAGTTGGCTAAAACTAAAATGCACTTCTTCACTACCAATGCAATTGCAAAAAAATTGCATGGTGTGAATAGATGCTGCATTTCATTGCAATGCAACAAAACTGCACATAAAGTTGCAGCATTAAAGTTGCAGCATTAAAGTTGCAGCAATTACCTGCATCGTGTGAATATATCTTTAATTACAAAACAGATGTAGAAGGTTCACATCAAATTTACCATAATTTATTGAATAACCAAAAATAACCTAAAATAAATTTCATGAATGCAACCCATAAAAATTAAGCAAATTGAGAACGCCTAAAGCAAATACTAAGTAGTTGAAATAAATTGAAATTCAAAATTACAAGAACGTTCTGCATTGTGCTTTTCAATTAAAGCTTCAATTTGATAAAGATATCTCTATTGTTAGATTCAACTGGTTATTTTTGATGTAATGTTTGGATTTGTGAATGCTTCTATCATTTTAAAATTGAAGTTTTCACAACTTTACATTACATCCTAACTCGATTAAATTTTTGTTAAATGTGTTTTGATTTAATTTCATCGTTAGCTTTCCATAGTAGTGTTCTGGTTTGTCATCTTTGAGGCAGTTTAACAAATTTAATTTAATGACCTAGTTATTCTTTACTACAATTTTATAGTTGTTCATACGTTTCTCAAACTGTTATATTAATAGCAGGCTTATGTTTATGTTTGAATTTCAAATTTGACAAAATTGTTTATACATCTTTAACAATTTTTTCTTCATAAAATACTGACGAAGATAACTGTAAGTGTTATCGAAACGTTTAGATTGTATAATTTAAAGTTACATTAAAATCCCAAGATAAGTATTTTATTAAAGCAAATCTGTATAATGGGAATACGACACTTCTACAAAATACACTAGCGGATAGTACACCTAATTCAAAGGCTTCAGCTTAACAAGCCTCTTTAGTGCACGAACATCTGTTTAGTTTACGAACATCTGTTTAGTTTTAAATTGTATTTTACTTTTGTGTTTAAGTGTACATTGCCTTAGTAGTGTATTTGTTTGTTCTAAAACATTCTAGAAAATTTAATTTAAAATAGTTGTCACATAATATATTAATTTTATCTGAAGTTAAAAGTGTCATTCTCTAACAAACCATTAGCAGTTTGATTTATCTTTCTAAGTCTAAAATGTCTTAAGTGTTCAGTATCTTTTTTTTTAAATTTCAGATCACCTTCAGTTGACAGAATTGGAAACGAAGAAACATTACTAATCTGAAGTTCTATACAATTATTAAACAGTGTTATTTCTGTGCATAAAATATTGTCACAATGTAGATTCCTTTGTTTTTACGATACCACTTAACCTTGATTATCAATTTTTGTGAGACTATTCTGTACTTAAGCTAGTACCCCATCATACAAAATTTGTACTTAAGCTAGTACCCCATCATACAAAATTGATACAATTAGACTCTAATATATTGATTTTAAATTTCTCTATGTAAAAATTCTTTATGGAGTTTTAAATTTAAATATAGTTTCTCTAATAATACTTGTTAAATAATTGATTTGAGACTTCCATTTAAGATGTTTGTCAATAATAATTCCTAAATACTTAAAGGTATTGGCTCTAGAAACACAGTCGGTACAAGAACAATAATTAACAATTACTGGTATGAACAATGATTTTATTTGAAATCACTGCAATAGTGGTAATGGTAAAAAAGGCAAATTCCAGGCAAATTCCTTTTTTTTTAATTTAACTTTAAAAGATTATGATCGAACCATGCTTTAACTTCTGATACCTGCAGAGGCCATTTTATATACTTCTTCCCATGTATTCACTTCAATCAGTAAACCAGTGTCATCGGCTTAGCAAGCTACTTTTGAAACAGATTTGATCTCAGGCAGCTAATATATAAAAGAAACAGTGTTGTTTTGTTGCTTGTTACTATTTATTGAATAATTAAACAGAATAAGGAACAAGAGAGAAAACCATACACACAATACAAGTAAAAATGTAATTTGTTGAAAAAAAGAGACCTCTCCTACAGGTCTATACAAAGCTGTAGTCTTTTGTTGACTTCCGATCATGTGCCACACTGATCGAAGGGAACCAAGAAGTTGGAAACTAGTTTGTGTTTGGGGTCGGTAGTCAACAAAAGAAAAAGCTACCACATTAAGTCTGTTGGTATATGTAATTAGCTAATTCCCACTTCCAACTCTGATTATTACATAATTTATTCAGGTATTGAAAGTAAATGTACAGCTAAAAGATCAGATTGTAAGGCTGACGGTATTTCAAGGTTTTCCCTTCTTTTCTTCTGGACTTTTCTAGTTGAAAAAAAGCGTTTTGTGGTATAATTTTTTTGTTGTGTGGTATTTCACTAGATAGGGTGCCTCAATTGCAAAAGGTTGTGTAGGTTCACGTCGAAGAGCAGTCAATGTAGGAGCAATTGGTGCGATCAGCCGTTTCACTGCTTGTAATTCTTCAACAGAAGAAATAGTGCTAACATGGTGCAGAAATTCGTTTATTAAATTGCTCTTCTCCTTTTGCAATAACTCTTTACTATCACCGACTACCTGAGGACTTCTTATTGCTTCCACAAGACTAGTTATCTCAGCACTTGGTGCATTTTGGTTGTTGCCATTCCCTACGAAAAAATTCATAACTTTTGTCAGCCGAGTAATACAAATCAAAATAGAACAGTGATTGATACCAATATTAATAAAACCTAACATGAATCAGCATCAAAGCTAGAATCAACAGGATGCAACATGCTACAGACCACTCTATTATGCCTAACATACAAAAGCAAAATAAACATGCATTGAATATCTGTGTTATCTAAGTAAAGAAACTGTTTTATAATAATATAGGTACACATTCGGATTTAATTTAAATGGTAGCAAGAATAATTTGATTTAAATTTTTTAAAAATAGTAGTTTTACCTTGGAGCACCTGTGCAGGTGCTTCTGTCAATTCTTTAGACAATTCACAATGAGCACCTGTTGACTGCAAATTCCTATATGCACAGACCAAGTGGATGTGCTTGCACATGTTCCACTTTATACTCGAATCAAGACAGGTGCATGAATAACGGTGTAAACATGCCTTGCATTCTATGCAGTATAACTTACAAGAGCAATTCAACTTTATTTCTTCTATTAAATAAATCTCATTATGAGAAGTTGACATTACTTCCCAACCCATACCCGTTTCTATAACTGACTGCACATCCAGTAACTGACTATTTTATGTCTTGATCTCATGTCACTTAATTTTGTGCAAATTTTGCCTTTGTGAATAACAATTAAACGATCAAATAATTTATCACGGAGAAATTTCATTAATGCATTAATAGCCTTATCTAATCTTTTTGTGAATTTGCCATCCAAATATATATACTTAATTGTACGGTGCATTCTTTCAATATGCATGTTGGTATTTAAACCACATCGCAATCTAAAACAGTATGCCCATTCTTGTGCTCTATGTATATAGTATCGTTCAAAGTAAATGATAAATTCCGTGGTTTCACAGTCCTCCTTACAAATGGATACAAACTTGCATAGCATTCTGAAAAAGGTCTGCTCATTTCTTTCTTGCAAAAGAGTCCTCAGCATCTTGTATACTACAGCCTATAAAACAACAATATAACAATGATATTAATACCTTTATCGACTTACCCGTTTTTCTTTTGATACAATTTTGTTCAGTTTGTTTCGCCAGGCTCGGTCTATATGCCATGTACATAATAACCTGAAAATTTAGAAACTGTGTTTATTTTTTTACTTTGCACCTGAAGGTACTTTACCTGTGCTGGGCTGGTTTCATTACACATAACCAAGCATTATAGAAAGATTCGTCTATGTCGGACATAAATACATTAGGGCAAATTTTATCACCAATACTTTCCCTAACATAAGAAAATAATATTTTCAACATTTCTTGATCTGTCCGATTTGAAATTAAAAATGCAACTGGGTAGCCTTCTCTTAAATCATCGAGCACTAAAATAGTGGTCATTTGAAAACCATACCCATTCATTCCATGTGTTGCATCTATGCAGATACAATCGTTTCCAAACTTGATTATCATTTCACGCTGCCATTGTGTCATAATTATTAGTGCAAAATCTTCTATCTTCAAATGTGGGTTTATTTCACAGTTGGAATTCTGAGGCTTGTAATACAAAACAGATCCATTGTTCTGCATTTCAATAACCCATGATTCAACACTGATTGCATCTTCTGTATGACGAACAGATGAGTTATTTAGTTGAAAACTGCGTTCAATATTGTAAAGATCTCTTTTCTTTAAAAGATGTAAACGTTCTAATTTCGAACTTGACAAAACAGACTCTCGGACTTCGTCCAAAATTGCAGACAAAGGAATTTTTGAAGCTATCTTTCTAGCCAAGTCTTGCCGTTGTGTAACAGTAAGACACAAGTGACCTAGATCACTTTGATGTCCAACGTGTGTTTTAACAAAGGTAACTTTGCATTTTCCGTCTTGAACATACACACTTATATTTGCAGGACATAAACTATCAATTTTGCAGCTGCCTTGTGTCTTAAAGTGTTTTATTCCCTTTCCTCTTGACCTGATCTTACCAGATCGGTGGCAAACGTAAGCATGCCTGAATACAAGAAATGATTATTATCGAAAATTCCAATGAATATTAATTATACTAATGATCATATATATCTGCACCTACCTGGTATAATTTTTCCTCTTGTAACACCCGTGTACATTAACATAAGATGACAATGTGTCCCGTTCTACATTACTCTTCCAAATTTTAAAATCGTCAAATGAAGCAAATTCCAATACCTCCTCTTCTATAACAATATCGTGAGATTCCGTGAAATGCTTCTTCAAAAGAACAATATCACTGTAAGAATTTGAACATACACCGCATTTTTTAAGAGTCGGTACTTGATGAGATTTGTAATGGTATTTGAGAGCCCTCATACTAACAAAATGCTGCTGGCACTGCTTATACTCAAATGTTTCTTTTTTTGAAACACCTGGTCCAAGTTAATATCCATGTAAATCCAGAGTTCACATAAATAGACTGACTTACCTGGGTGTTTGATCTTGAGATGAACTCTCAAATTAGCCTGCTTTACAAATGTTTTGCCATATTTACAACAAACACATGCAGCAGGGAAAACCCTTTTTGGACATAAAATTTCTTCTTTTCCTAGATAAAAAAGAGCATTAAAAATATCTACTCTGTACATGTCACAAATTTTACCTGGATGTTTCCTCCTAACGTGAGCTCGCAAATTAGATACTTTAGAAAATGAAAGTTTACATTCTTCACACAGGATATTCGACATTCTGTTAACAATGTTACACACAAAAAACGATTTGTAATTTGTAAAACACAAAAGTAAAATGACGTTCGTGCACCTTTCAAGGGCGCTTGCGCGAAGCTCTGAAGCCTTTGAACTTGCGGTGTATTTTGTTTTGTTGTTTTGAATTTTGATCCGGTGTATGAATTATTCGCATTTATACAAACTATCATGAGTGGTAGAATTTGTGCAATGTATGGTTGTTCCAATTACGGCATGATAAACACATCGAAATCATTTCATAGATTTCCTAGAGATCGCGAACTGTAAGTAGAATTTTTTGAGGTTAAATTGGTTAAGTTACAAATTATGTGAATACTACCTATTGAAATACTATTTGTATTTGCTATTATTGCACATAAATTTATAAAACTGATCATTCTTTGTGTCATAGGTGCAAGAAGTGGGTGATATTGTCTAGAAGAGCAGATTTAGATGTCGTATTTCGTAATGAAGGAGTGCGCAAACTGAATACAAATTACAGTGTTTGTTCAGATCACTTTCAAGATGAAGACTACAATAATTCAGCAAATAAGTCACAAGGGTAATTTATTTAAATTCATTTGTTAATTACTGTTACGTTGCAATTTTTGCTTGAGATAAACAGTCATTTCTTAATCGTCAAAGTATTACACATAGTGTTAAGTTAAAGTACATACCTTTATATTTATTTATTCTATTAAACAGGTTAAAAAAACAAATAGTGCCATCTTTGAATTTACCCAGTGGTAAAGCTGAAACCAAAAGACGAGCTCCTAAGGAGAGAAAATTTGAGCTTCAGCATAGTGAAGATAAAGCTTGCCCGTCAGCATCAAATATTGAAACCTTAGTGAATAAAGGTAAAGTGTACAAACTAATTTTATAGATAAATGCAGAAATGTGTTGCAGGTGATATTACCAATACTGATGATCAAAAAAATTTGTTGCAGCCATTGAAACGAAAACTTAGAGTTTGTCAACAAAAAGCAGCAAGAAGACGAAGGCATTTGTTACAATTAAAAACTGCAAATCGGGCATTACAGGCTGAATTATCAATGAATATTAAAGATCAAAAAAATTATAACCATAGTACATTTATTCAATCGCAGATACGGCTTGCAGTAGTAAAGAAGAACGGTAGACGCTACAGTAATGAAGATAAAAGTTTTGCTCTTGCTTTGTACTATAATTCAACAAGTGCTTATAAATTTATGAGGAAGCATTTTTGCTTACCTACGATCCGTTCAATGCGTCGGTGGTTGCAAAACCTTGATGTTTCCCCTGGCATAAATGAAAGTGTAATGCAAATGTTAACGATTAAGGGTTCTGCCCTGAATTTAAAGGAAAACTAGTGTCAGTAGTTTTTGATGAAATTAGTTTGAAACAGGCAGTATCGTACAATTCTCAAAACGACAAATTTCATGGTTTTGTAGACTTTGGCTCTGATGTTCCCGTCTCTTCATTACATAATAATGTATTACAACCTTGCGATCAAGCACTGGTGATCATGATTAGAGGAATAACAGAAAATTATAAACAAGTGTTAGGATATTTTCTGAGTAAAGGCCCAATGCCTGGGGAAATGCTGAAAATCATTTTAACAACTATCCTTTTAAGATTACAAGATTGTGGATTCATTCCAAAACTTGTGGTTTGTGACCAAGGCACAAATAATATTAAAATGAGAAATTTATTTTGCGTATCACTCAAGAAACCTTTTATACAGTTAAATGGTGAAAGGATATTTTTTTTTCATGACCCACCTCATTTGTTAAAGTCACTCAGGAACAACTTTAAAAAATATTCCTTTCGTTATGAAGAAGAATTATATTTATGGAAACATATTGAAGAATTTTTCATTAAAGATGCTGCAATTAGTCCAAGACTTGCACCCAAATTAACAAAAAAACATTTAAAGCTTCCCCCTTTTTCTCCAATGCGAGTATGTTTAGCAGCACAAATATTTAGTCATTCTGTTAGTAAAGGTATACTTACACATGTGGCCTTTAATAGTTTACCAGCAGATGCTGTCAATACTGCAAAATTTATTGAAAAAATTGACAATCTCTTCGATATATTCAATAGCATAACTTTGAAGGATGCTAAAGAGTTCAAACGCCCCCTCAAAGAAACTTCTAGTCACTGGACATTTCTTAATTCCATTGAAGATTTTTTTAGTAAGCTTATAGTTATGAACAACACCAAAAGGGTCCCTCCTTGCATTATTGGTTGGATGGAAAATATTTCAGTGCTAAAGTTATTGTTTAAAGAATTGCATGGTGATTTTGATCTGGAGTTCTTAATGACACGCCGGCTAACCCAAGATTGTATTGAAAATTTATTTTCAATTTTACGGTCTAAGGGTGGTAATAATATAACACCTGACGCTGCAAAATTTCAAGCTGCTATAAGGGTAGCTATGTCAAATCAAATGTTATTACCCTCACAGAGCAGCAATTGTGAAGTAGACCTAGATCAATTTCTATTGAAAAAAAAGACTTAGAAAATAAAAAAATTGAAATAACAGTATTACAACCAAGTCACTCAGAATATGAACCTGAAATACTAATAGATGTAAGTGACATTGAAGCAAATGCACTCGCATATGTTACAGGTTGGGCCTGCACCAAATTATGTGAAGAATGCATTGATCAAATGTGTGCAGAAGAAGACACATACAATATTAAAACCATCCACATAGCAAATAAGAAGTACAATAATGCCGTATATTTGTTTCCTAATAAATGTGCTCTGGATATTGGCCATATCATATATACTGTTTTTCAAACTCATTTTGAGGAAAATTTAAAGAGAACTACGATACATATGAAATCAATTTTATTTCAATATATAAAACTGCCCGAT
Source organism: Vesta saturnalis (assembly GCA_036346205.1). Lineage (NCBI taxonomy): Eukaryota > Metazoa > Arthropoda > Insecta > Coleoptera > Lampyridae > Vesta > Vesta saturnalis. The sequence continues at coordinate 96,795 of JARFJB010000667.1, forward strand.
AGTAATCCATTGTGCAATATTTGTAAACACACATTTGTGGATAAATTTTTAAATGTTTTAATAAATGGATTTGTGAAAAGATATAATGATGGCTTTTCTACTAAGTTGCACAAGAGAAATACAAAGGCGAAAAAATGTTACATCAATGACATTGGTTTTGTAATTTTATTTATGTATTTAGTTTTAAATATCTTTATTAAAATGGACCATTGTACACAGGGCGAATGCTTATAAAAAATGTGCACTGAAATAATAAAAATTTTTGATTTTACATTATCTCTTTATTGTAGTTGATAGTTACAGAGAACTATGCATGGGAGGTAGTTATTTGTATGATATAAAATTGTCTTAGTTATTCCAGTTTTTTTTACATACACTTAGTTTTACTAAATTTTATCACTTATAATTGCACAAGAGGCTTGTATTTTACCGAGTAAATTTGTGTTTAATGAAAATCTGTTTCCTAGTAATTAGAAGAGAACTACTGTCAACTAATAGAAATGCGATTTTTTATACATGAGTTAAATTATCTTAATTATTATCACCTTTCTGCAGTAAATATTATTCTTGTTCTACTACCCAGATATTTATATTCAAATAACTGGAGAGATCCACATAGTCTATATTTTTAACAGTCAGTTACCATTACTAAACGCATGATGGCGCCACTGTTCTTGGCACAATTTTTCCCAATGCTTAAGGATAGGAGTGTCCTGTATTACTATAATACAGTATTTGCCTAAAGCTTGTATTACATTATACTTTTTTTGTCTAGAAAACTTTGACTAGTTTGTAAACTAGAAAACTTGGATAATGTAATACAGGAATTCCGTCCAAGTTTGCAAACTAGGTGCAGTCCAAGTTTCTAAACTATTCCTGCGCACTGGAGCAAACTTTAGAGATTACCAACATTTACTTATAGCGTTCTCCTTTGGCAAGTACCGAATCAATGCTGGTGTCAGCACTGCACTACTCCAGTGTTGCTTACAACATCCCTAGATCTGAAAATGGTCAACTCTGAGTCAAAGAATATTAACGTAGTTAATATTCTTTGTCTGAGTGGAATACACAAAATTAATTAGTAGCGGAAATATAGGGTATGTTCAATGTGTTATTGTGGTTATTTGTACAGGTTGACAATTGCATTTTTTATTGATCATGAGCCGTAATATTTACTTTAAAATTAATGAGGATATCGTAACAGTGTCCGTAGAAGAACATATATTTAAAGAAATAACTGGTAAATATATTATGATATTCAGCGTCATTAAAATATTTATCCACTTTCTTATGTAGAATCCAACGATTATGCCTATCAGTATATCGTATCATTAATTGAAAATAATTCTATACGAATTGAAGATGATATAGAACTTATTAGTATGTCTACAGATACAATAAATTTGTAAGTAACTAATTATGTGCTAATATATCACTATAATTATATTTTGTAAGCTTTCCATTGGCTAGTTACGATGATAACCATTCAGAAAGTGAAAACACAGAAGTGTTTACTTCAGAGGAAAAAGTTGAAACAAAAACAACTGGTTTGTACAAAAAATGAAATTTGGCTCGGTTAGTATATAACATTAATGTTGTATTTTAGAATGGACAACAAATGAAACTAAATATCTTTTAAACCAGTATGAAGCATATCTATGGTTGGCCCTATGAACAAATTTAAGACTAAAAAGCAAATGTGGATACAAATATCTGATGATTTAAAAACTTTCTTAAATGTTGATAAGACATCCGATCAATGTATAAATCGTTACAAAACAATTATTAAAAGAAAAAAAAAGCAGTGGAGCATAATAATACTTCCGGGGCATCTAGAATGACGGTACCTTATGAATTTGAACTAAATAAAATCAATGCATCAGATGACAGTATAGAACCAGAAATACTTCGTGATGCTACTAATATTAGTGTAAAGTCTGATAGCAATTTGGATCATAATAATGATGAAAAACCAATCAAGAAAAGAGATAATATATCAGAAACATTATTAAAATTCACAAGGAAAAAGAAAAAAACAAAGAAAGAAGACATAAGGAAAAATTGGAGGCACTGAAGGAATTAGGTAACCAAATTTTAAAAGATGACAATTTTATTGCTTATTTCTGTTGTAGGTAGTTTATTTACTGTTACAAAATACAAACTAGCTAGCAAATAATTTAAGGATTTCAATACTTAAGTACTTTACATTAGATTATATGTATTTGTAGTTTAAATTTTCGTTTTAAATAAAACTGTTTCATAGTAAATTTTTTTATTAATCTACAGTATAGTACTCCAAATAAATATTATAAAGTATGTTGAATGTATACCAAAAATTAAAATCTAATACAAATTTGCCATTATACCTCACTTAATACAGTACACAAAGTGTCTCTCTTTATTTCACCTAATCTTCTTAAATGTGCCTCTGTCTCCCTTTCAACATCTAAATAAACTTCATGTTCATCAGTGTTACTCGCTGTCTTTAAAAGATCATTATTATCAATGCATATATTATGAATAACACAGCAACTAATAATAAATTTTGTTGATTTATTTACTCTATTAAAATCTAATCTCATCAATTGCCTAAATCTTTGTTTTAAAAGCCCAAAAGCATTTTCTATTCTTACTCTTGTAGCAGACAGTTTTTTGTTAAAATTTGTTTGGTTGTAAGTCCAAAAATGGTGCTAGCAAATACTCTCGTGTTGCATATGCACCATCTCCTAAAAGATGATATTTTCCACACATATGTGACAATTTTTTTCCTATAAAGGAAAACTTAAATAGACAGCTGTCATGAATTTTGCCAGGTGGACCAGTAAATACATCAATGAATTTCATTTCTGAATTACATATGCCCTGTAATGTAATTGATGGCAAGTCGTGTCTGTTGCAATATGTAGATTTTATTTTGTGTTTTGGGACCCCTACAATAATTAATGTACCATCAATACACTCTTTCAATCATGCGGTGCAATGTTGATTCCCCAATATTAAACCTCTCTGACACATCTCGCAGAACACACTTGTTACTGGCAAACCTTAAACACAAAACAACGTTTCTTTCTATATACTGCCTTTATAATACTACTTACCACAAGAACGAGAGAACATGTATGTCTGCTGAAAGCCTTGGGCTTCGACCGTGGTCATTTTTGGAATACGAAATATATTGTAGTGATATTGAGAATTGTGTCAATAGTAGCAGATATGTAGATCTTTTTAATCTAAAATGCTTTTTAAACAAATTGCAAATAAGATATGCTTTTATGTAATGTAATTATCTATACCTGCTCTTGAGAATAGTTTTGTACAACTTCAAAATAATTATCAATCCTAGCCTTCTTTTTACTCTTAATTTGCATAAAAACTGCTATTTCGTCTTCATCAGGGGATGATGATGACTCTTCTAATAACTCACTAGCTAACAGTAACAGTTGGTTATCTGCCGCCATATTTGCACCCAACTGGACCCAACTACCACACTGGGGGCCAGTTTTACTGCACTCAGGGCGACCCCACTTGGAGCACACACGCCAGTGAAATGTGCAATTTTTAAAAAATGAGCAAAAATGTTGCCAGTGGAATACAAAACTGACACTCGGTGCCAACCCAGTGCATAGAGGAGCAGCCAGTGGAAAACATTAATTAACCAGTTTACTTTTGTAATTGTTGGTTGTTTACAAATGCCTTCAAATCAGAGAAAGTGGGGAAATGATGTGACAAAATTGTTGGTCTCTTTATATGAATTTCAACCCGTTTTGTATAAGGTACCGTAAAGTGGGGTTATTTCGAACATGTATGCCTATTTGGAACATCACAGATGATTTTAAATTTCCCTCCGTCGCTACGAGTTGGGAGAAAGATTGAATGTATACGGTTGGCCAACGTGTTTAATATAAATTTACTACCAACAGAAATAAAGTAAAAGTTGTCAATTTTTATTTCAAGTGGTTTTGTGAACCTTTTTTTTCATCCTCTTGATTTAAGATAATCATAATATAAGAAGAGTCCCATCTGCACCGGAGTGAATTGAAAACACTAGTCAAGTTATTTTGGTGTTTTATTTTAAGTGTGCCCTTACCTTATCAACAAACATCTGCAATCGTTGTTTTTCTAACCTTTTATATAAGACGACAGTGCAAGATTATTACATTACATTGTACTTTGTAGGGTAATTTGGAACGATGTCGCGTGTTTACAAACGTCAATTAGGAAGTGCTCGAAGAAATGATTACGACCCCGAAAATATTGAACGTGCATTGGAATCTGTTATTAACGCTAGTTTATCGTTTTCTCAAGCCGCCCAACGATTTTCTGTTCCCAAAACAACTTTATATAATAAATACAGGGGTGCACATGGTGATAAAATTGGGCATCCTACAGTTTGAACGACTAAAGAAGAAGAATCTGTGTGTAGTGCTTTAAAAGTTGCAGCTAATTTTGGATATCCTTTTACAGAAAAAGATTTGCATTTATTTGTACAAAGGTACCTGAACCATAAAGGTGTTCAAATAAAACAATTTGTTGAAAATATGCCTGGTCGTGATTGGACCAGACATTTTTTAAAAAGAAATCGCAATCTCCGAGTACGGTTATCTGAAAATTTAAAGCGGTCTAGGGCTGACGTTACTGAAGATGTTGTCAATACGTATTTTGACGAAATAGAAGTAACACTTCGAGATGTTCCAGCCGAAAATGTTGTCAACTATGACGAATCGAATTTAACAGACGATCCGGGAAAAACTCTCGTTATAGTTAGACGTGGCTGCAAACATTCATCTAGAGTCATGGATTCGTCAAAAGCTTCTACATCCATCATATGTGCAGCAGCAGCAAATGGGGTTTTACTACCACTATACGTTGTACACAAATCCAAAAATGTATATCCCGAATGGATTGTTGGCGGACCCCCTGGTGCATTTTACAATAGAACAGAATCCGGATGGTTTGACGGGGATGTTTTTGAAGATTGGTTTCGGAAGGTTATTGTACCATACTTCAGAAGACTACAAGGGAGAAAAGTCGTAGTGGGTGATAATTTAGCAAGTCACTTGAGTTATGAGATAATCACACTATGCACAGAGATTGGAATTAGTTTCGTTTTTCCCCCATGTAACAGTACACATGTCTGCCAACCACTAGATGTTTCAGTCTTTCGTCCGCTTAAAATAGCTTGGCGTGAATCGCTCACTGAATGGAAAATGAGACACAGAGGGGTCCTTCCAAAAACTCAATTTCCTTCTGTATTGAAGCAAACACTTGAAGCTATGCAACCAAATATTGAAAGCAATATATTAGCAGGTTTTAGAAGTACTGGTTTGGTCCCAGTGAATCGTCAACCGGTTTTAAATAAAATTATTCGAGCCCCTCGTGCAGATAATGTAGACGCAGATTTAATGGCACGATCATTTGAATCCATAATTGTAGAGCACTCCGTATCCAACATAACAAAACCAAGGAGACCTAGAAAAATAAATGTTCCGCCAGGTCGAGCCATTAATATTGAAGATTTTTGCAACAAAGATGACACTACAGGCACATCTGAAATGCCACGAATTGTTGATACAGACATATATGAAATGTCATCAGATGACAGCGCAGATGATGATGCCAAGATTTCTGTAAACTCAAATACATTATCAAAAGACACTTTTATAATAGTAGAATTTGTTTATGATGCCGGAACAAAAAAACAAACACAAAAACTGTTTATTGCACAGATTGTAGAATTAAATAAACAGTCTTATAAAGTTAAATGTCTGAGGCAATATAAAGAAAGTAGAAATACTTTTGTGTTTCCAACTGTAGAAGATCAAAATATTATCAAACTGAACCAAATAAAATGGATATTAAAAGAACTACGTATTTTTCGAGGCCGCCACATATTTTCGTCAGACTTAGTTTGAACATACCTAATGACCTTTTCCAATGTATTTTTTGATTTTGTTTTTTGTAATATTTTATGTTCTCATTAAAAGTTTGTATAAGGTATGCAAATAAAACGTTCATTTTGTTTTTTTCCAGTTTTTTCATGGTCTTTTGGGATTTGTTTTTTATTGTTTAACATGTCCAGATGAATTCTTCAATATAAAAGAGAAATATGTAAGCCTACTTCGAATAAATCTTCCGTAATAAACACACTAACTATTATAAGAATAATGTTTAGACAGTACAGCTTGCGCCATCTATATTATGAAAGTTTAACTGAAGTGAGAAAAGCATTAGAAACCTTGATTTTATAACACCCTCTCTTAATGATTTTCTCATTTCATCATACAAACAAAAAAATATTGAGAAAAAAAACATTTTCAAAACAAAATACAAATTAAATTACACTACCTAAAATAGTAACTAACAACCATTACGCTAAAACCTAAAACTAAAGAAAAGTATTACTTAGCAATAAACATATGCAAAAACCCATATATGTACATAAATCAATAATCATCACAACATATTTTGCATTGTATGTAAGACTAATAATAAAAAATATATATATAGTTTCTCTCAAGTTTATCTCTACTAGCATTCTAATCCAATATCGGTGCAGTTTGAATAAAATTGCATTCTGTGCAGTCCTTTTGTTAAGAAATCTGCAAGTTGTAACTTAGTACTAACATACTCAAGAATCAAAGTTTTATTATTTAAGTTCTCACAAATAAAGTTATATTTTAAGTCAATGTGCTTGATGCGTTTATTATTTTCGGGATTTTTTATTAGAGCGATGCATCCTTGGTTATCCTCTAACATTTTAAAACTTTTAACTTCTATTTCCATATCTACTAATAACTTTCGTAACCATAAACATTCCTGTACCGCACCACATAAAGCCACTAGTTCGGCTTCTGAACTAGATAGTGCAACACAGTTCTGCTTACGTGTTATCCAACTTACACTATTTCCAAAAACTTTAATTAAACACCCAGAAGTAGATTTCCTGTCATTTATATCATTTCCCTAATCCGAGTCTACATAACAAACTATAGGTAAGTCTGATTCACTTCTATTATATTTTAAGCACATATTTATACTACCTTTTAAATATCGTAATACCCTTTTCAAATGCATCCATACTTCATCCGAATTTTTGTCCTGAAATCTTGAAAAATAGTTTACCGCAAAACTTATATCCGGTCTGGAGCCTAACATGAGAAACATTAAACATCCTATTAATTGTCTTCTCTAAATTTTTATTACTTATGTTATGTATGTTCAATTTTAAACTGGGATCAATCGGTGTAACACAAGGGTTACAATTCTCAAAGTTAAATCTTTTTAGTATGGAATTTATATACCTACTTTGATTTATTTTTAGAACGCCCTTTTCTCTATCATAGTCTATCTCGAGACCTAAAAACTTTCTTAATGTGCCCTTATCTTTAATATCAAATTTATTCATTAACTTCGTTTTACATTCAACAATTACATTCATATTTTTACTTGCCAAAATGATATCGTCAACATAAAGCAAAATATAAGTTATATCACCATCAATTTTCCTTTTATACAAACAAAAATCAGTTTCACTTCTTATAAAACCTAACTTATCCGTTAAAAACTTATTTATCGTGGTGTGCCAGCATTTTGCTGCTTGCTTTAGCCCGTATAGTGATTTCTGAAGTTTTAAAATATTATCACCTTTGCATACAACCCTCTCTGGCGGATAGATGTACACATCTTCATTTAATTTCCCGTTCAAGAATGCTGTTCTCACATCTAATTGGATAAAATAATACATCTTTTGATTCCCGACTGATAAAAGAGTTCTTATTGTTGTTAATTTTGCCACTGGTGAGTATAATTCTTCATAATTAAAACTGTGTTTTTGTGCAAAGCCTCTCACAACTAGTCTTGCTTTATATGTTTCCTCTATCTTATCTTCATATGGCTTCTTCGAAAATACCCACTTTGTACTTAAAATTTCTGCTTGGTTTGGCTTTTTCACTTCTATCCATGTTTCATTATTTTTTATTGACCCTATTTCTCTTCTCATTGCTTTTATCCAAAATTCTTTATCTTCTCTATCTTCTATTTCTTCTACACATTCAGGTACATCCTCAACATAAGACAAACAATTGAACGCCATGTACATCTCATAATCATTAAATCTCTCGTACTTTTCTTGTCCTTTCTCTTCTTTCTTTTACTTCTGATTCTTCATTTTCTTGCTGCATATCTTCTGCATGATCAATCATTTCAACTTCATTATCTTCCATGTTTTTACTTTCATTATTTTCCTCAAACTCTTCTTCTTCAATTAAAACATTATTATTCTTATAAAAATATTCTTTTTCATTAAAAACAACGTCTCGTGAGAGTATAATCTTTTGGTTATTAACATCCCAAAGTCTGTATCCTGTCTGTGTGTACCCCATCATTACACATTTTCGAGATTTCTGATCAAATTTATTTCTTAGTTGCTTAGGTACATGAGAGTAAGCTGTTGTTCCAAATATTCTCATATTACTCACATCAGGTTTTTTACCGTTCCATATTTCAACTGGCGTTGCCTTATCTATGTTGTTACAAGGACTTCTGTTCAAAATATAAGCCGCCACACGAATAGCTTTATTCCAAAAAATCTTGGGGACTTTTGATTCTTCTATCATTGACCTACGTTTATCCACTAAGGATCTATTATAACGCTCAGCTTTTCCATTTAATTCCGGTGTATAAGGTGTTGTATAGTCTATATATGTTCCATTTTCTTTGCAAAACTCTTTAATATCATTACTAATATACTCACTACCATTGTCACATCTTAACATACTTATTTTTACATTAAACTTTGCCTGCACCATATTCACATATTCTTTAAAATAACTATACACTTCACTTTTGCTTTGAATAATATACACAATAATAAAGTTAGAAAAATCATCTATGAAAGACAAGAAATACTTGCCTCCGTCATGACTAACAGGGGTTATTGGACCTGCTATATCGGAGTGTACTATCTCTAATACTCTTTTAGCTCTAGAACGAGTGCCAAATTTTTGCCTAGTCATCTTACCATTTACACAGGCTTCACAGAAATCAATTTTACTCAAAGCAACACTTTCTATACCCTGTAATATATTATTTTAATAACTTTTTCTAAATTAGAATGGCACATATGGCCTAATCTTCTATGCCACAACATCAAATTTTCTCGATTTGTTTCAACATTCAAACACTCATTATTTTTAACATAAAATAAAATTTCATACAAACCATTTCGTTTACCTAAACCTACTAAATTTCCCTTATCATATAAAAACACCTGACCCTTTTCAAAAATTACTTTCAAATTTGCTGTTTCTAATATTTTAACTGATAATAAATTCTTACGCAAATTAGGTACATAAAGACAATTTTTAGTAGTACAATCAATATTTTTGCCATAAACTTTACTGGTCACCCTAATATTACCTACAGCTATAGCTGACATAAAATCATTGTTTTTTGCAACAGCTATTTTAATGGGTGAGTCTAAATAAACCAAATCTGAGAAATATTTAGCACTGTTGACCAAGTGGTCCGTACAACCGGAGTCAATATAAAAAATTAGTTGATTGTCATTTACTTGAGTACAGTCCTTTTCATTTACATTATCTGATAAAAAACAAATTCCCTGACCTTCATGTTCGTCGTCTTGACCAAAATCTTGACTCGTGTAGTTGCTGCCAAATCTGTCCATACTTACATTACCACTTCTTACACTGCCTCTTTGACTATTACCTCTGTAACCTCTACTATGACCTCTTCCTCCATAATTACCTCGATAATTACCAGAATTACCGATTCCTCTAGCATTCCAACCCCTAAATCCATGTCCTCTGTTAAATCCTCGGCTGAATCTACCTCTATTATAACCACCTCTTGCACAATCTTCATTATTCAATTTCTGATCACAATTTATTTTATAATGACCCTTCTGTCCACAGCGATAACAGACAACAACTTTATTTGACTGAAACGCAGCTACTTTGGAATTTTCTTGACTATCATTTTTCTGTCTTAAACCACCCGTAATTGCCTTCTTTCTCTCCACTTCCGCACTTAGTTTCGATTTTGCAACTTCTAATGTTAGTGTATCCACTGGCATATTTTCCAAAATTGCTATAACTGTGTCAAACGAACTTGGCATTGCCAATAACAAGTTACAAATTAGATCTTGATCTTTTAACTCAGCACCAGTAGTCTTTAATTGCCTAACAGTTTCATCAAAATCTATTAAAAACCTTTCTAAATTATTTATATCTGTGAGTTTCATTTGCATTAATTTTCTTCGTAACATTAATTGACCAGGGATTCCACGCTTTTCATACCTGTCCTCTAGATTCTTCCACATCTCGTAGGATGTTTGTTTTTCTCTTATTAAATCGATCTGATTATCTTCTAAACATTGAACAATATGAGATTTGCAACGGTTATCTTTTTTTTAGCTTCACTACATTTCTTTTCATCAGAGTAATCTTCTACTTTAAAATTCTTCTGGATACAATCGAGAACTTCTTTTTCTTCTAATAACACATGCATCCTAAATTTCCATGTATGAAAATTTTCGCCATTCAATAAGTCTACATTATACGAGTTTTTTCCGCCAATATTTGCTGCCGCCATTTCGTTGCCTTGTTTTTCAACTCATAGATATTTTACAGTTTTTCAAAAAAAAAATCCTGGGCTCATAACCTGTTAATAATCGTGGAAGCGAATTCAATATTTTCAGTCAATCACATTCATTATATTTACACTTTACATACAGAGAAACTGTTATTACAAATCAGAGTATTTATCATTCATTAATTATGTTCAGCCATATTTTCTATTTATACATATTTTATCTCACAATAATCACAATAGACCAAAAAAGTAAAAACCCTAAACACACTAACTATTATAAGAATAATGTTTAGACAGTACAGCTTGCGCCATCTATATTATGAAAGTTTAACTGAAGTGAGAAAAGCATTAGAAACCTTGATTTTATAACAACTTTCAAAAACTCCTAGGAAAACTAATGGTGTCTGTAAAATTGGAAGTGGAAGTTACTATCATTTTGGATTAAACAATATTATTGAAAAAATGATTGACAAAAATCCTGTTAATGAAATTGAACTTTTGATAAATGTTGATGGACTTCCACTGTCCAGTTCATCTACTGCATCATTGTGGCCAATATTGTGTTTGTTATGTCGGTGTTTAGTATGAAACACACAATTTATTATAATGTTATATTTAGAATCATCATAATTATATTTAACGAGTTAACACAAACTATGTTTTCTAACTAACGGTTCTGGCCAGTGTTGCCAGTTATCCTATTTTTAGGTTGCCAACTCAGCATGGCACCCAACATCCCCCTTTCATTTAATTATACATAACAAAATCCTTAAATTTAACTGGGACCTTTCGTTGTCGCTTATTCACCATTTCACTTAATACATTTTGATCGCCACTTATACAACCACTTTCAGTAACATCACTATTTAGATAACTATGACTTAAATCATAAGACTTATTACTACTAACATTGTTACAACCTTCATTACTGTTTGTATTGTTCTCGACTTTGTTTGGTGAGCTAATATTATTTGACTGACTCTCAGCTTCATTCAGTGACTCTCTCAGGTGTATCTTAAAGATTATTATTTCGATCTTTAACTATATAAGACCTAGGAGCTGTGTGCTTTTCAACTACTTTTGAGGGCTCCCAAATCTCCCCTTTTTTTAAAATAACGTTATCTCCTACTTTAAACTCAGGTCTTACTTTACTTCTCTGATCATAATAAAACTTTGACACATTTTGCTTATTTTTGAGCGTATCACTAACAACACTATTACTAACTTTCTTAGGATCCAGTAGTTTATCACTTATTGGCAACTTTGTTTTTAACCTCCTTCCCATTAGAATTTGTGCTGGTGAATAACCTACACCTTGAATTACTGTATTGCGATAATTCAGCAAAGCTGTGTGTAAATCACACTCCTTTCTTAGAATTTGTTTGGCTATTTTTACACCACTTTCTGCCATTCCGTTACTCTGCGCATACCTTGGACTACTAGTGCTAACAGCACACCCAAATTCGCGTGAGAATTTTGCAAAACTATACGAAGCATATGGCATATTGTCTGCAATTATTTCATCTGGAACTCCATGTGTTGCAAAGCAAGTCTTAAACTTGGAAATTAATTCTTCTGACGTTTTATTTTCAATAGAAATTACCTCCAGCCATTTAGAAAAGTAATCAAAAATTATAAGGTACAATTTCTTTCCATACTCACAAATATCGGAAGCAACCTTTTCAAATGGTCTATCTGGTACACTATGTGGTAACATTGGCTCTTTGATACTTGAGGGGCTAAACTTCTCACACGTTCTGCATTTTTTAACAAACATTTCTATATTTTTGTGTAATGTAGGCCAATAGAAAACTTCTTTAGCTCTAGCAATTGCCTTATTAATACCAAAATGAGTTTCATGAACTAAATTCATCATGCTTTGTCTTAATGCTTGAGGAACAATAATTCGACTTTGATAAAATAGTACATCCTCTACCTCATAAATATCATTCTTTAAACTATAATAATGTTTTAACCCTACAGGTATTTGCCTAATTTCAGGCCAATTTTTTTTGCAATAACTTAATAGAGTTTTTAGAAGAGGATCGGTTATGCTATGTTCCTGTAATTCCTTTTTCTTATTATCTGAAATATTTACTATGCTATGGACATTATGTACAACTTCTAACATAGACGGATCGTCCTCTATATTCTCCTTTAAAAAATTTCTCGACAGTAGATCAGCCACATGCAAATGTTTCCCAGGCATGTACTAAATATGCAAATCATATGTTTTATTACCTTTAATTTAATTCTCTGTAACGTAGGTGACCCAAAATCTGTTACACTTTTCTTATTAATGGAAACTAAGGGTAGGTGATCTGACCACACCACAACTTTTTTTCCGTAAATATAATTATGAAATTTTTTTACCGAAAATGCTACTGCTAGATACTCTTTTTCGATTTGTGAGTACCTTTTCTCTGTCTCTGTCAAGCTACGAGACGCATAGCATATTATTTTATTGTCTTGCATAAGACAGGACCCCAACCCATCTTTTGACGCATCTGTTTGAATATGTACATCCTTATCACCACAAAAACTTGTTAGAACCGGCGCGTTACTTAACAATTTTTTTATTGTTTCAAAACACTTTTCTTGTACGTCAGTCCATAAAAATTCTACGTCTCCCTTCAATAAACTTCTTAGTGGTGACGTTATTTGTGACAAATTTGGTATAAAACTACGAAAGTAGTTAATTGTGCCTAACACTTTTTGTAACTCATTTTTATTTTTCGGACTACTCAACTTTACAACTGCATTGACTCTTTCCTCATCTGGTTTTACACCAGCAACTGAAAAAATCTGCCCTAAATATCTGACCTTGTTTTCCCTAAAATTGTACTTTATTTGGATTAAACTTAACATTTAATTGGCGAGCCCTGGCTACAACTTTCTGTAAAACTCTGTCGTGTTCGACTTCATTTTCACTTGCTATCAATAAATCATCAAAATAAACAATGACATTATCAATGTCCCCGAAGTTTTTAAAATTAACTGTCTGAAAATATTCCGGTGCTAATGCCAACCCAAAGGGTAAACGCTTGAAGCTATAATATCCAAATGGAGAACTAAACGTACATAACTTACTAGACTTCTTGTCTAACTCTACATAGTAAAAACCATCTTTCAAGTCTAACTCTGTAAAACACCCTTTTCCGGACAATTTAGCACAGATTTCCTCAACTGTGGGAATTAAGCAATATTCCCTTTTAATAATTTTTTTCAACTCAACAGGATCTAGACACAACCTGAGAGAACCATTCGGTTTTTCAATAACTACTAAATTACTAGCCCACTCAACCAAGCCTTCACATTTTTCTACAATTCCTTCTTTCTCTAGCTGATCTAATTTTTTCTTTAACTTTGGTCTTATTACTAATGGCACCCTTCTAGGTGGCTTTACCACAGGTACAGCACCTGGTTCTAAACTTATCTTACATTTACCTTGAAATTTGCCTACTCCGGTGAACAAATCAGAATTTTGTTCAATAAAACCTTGACCATTGCTATATTGGCTTATGCTATGCGTTCTTTTAATTAAATTTAAATCCAAGCTTGATTTTAACCCTAACAATGGAATAAAATCTCATTGAACAACAATAAAATTTATTAGTTTTGTGTAGTCGTTAACTTTGCATGGTAAGTTAACCATTCCTAACGGTTAGTTCGTTCTCCCCCATATGCCTCTAAAATTACATTGGTCTTAACGATTCTTTTACTACAATTCAAATTTTTTAGTGTTTACAGGTAACACATTTACTTCAGCCCCTGTATCTAATTTTAAGTTTAACTTGTGACCATTAACTTCAACATTTTCAAACCAACCAATAGAATTTACATATTTAAATTTATTATTACTTAACAAACTAACTGTACCAACAAATAGAGATGATTCCTCCTCTTCTACTGCCTGATCCACCTGTCTTACCATTCTCACCTTACAGGCCTTTTGAAAATGATTTGCCACACCACACCGCCTACATTTTTGACCATAAGCTGGACATTCGTTAACTCCATGGTGAGTACAACACCTCCTACAATCAAATGTGTTTTTAAATTTATATTTATGCTTCGTTGTAAAATTTTCACTCAATGTTTTTTTTCGGTTTTCACTTTGTTTTAAACCCTGTTTGCTCTTTATGGCACCAACCACCTTTTCACCATCTTGCATATTCCTCAATTGACTCTTTGTGATTTCACTTGTTCGACAAACTTCAATACATTTTTCTAAATTTAAATCTTCTATACCCAATAACTTCTCTTGTAGTACTCGATCTTTAATTCCTAGTACAATCTTGTCCCTCACCATTTCCTCTTCTGTTTGTTTAAATTCACATGATTTTACCATTTTCTTGAGATCCTGTACAAAATGGTCTATTGTTTCACTTTCGTCCTGTACTCGATTGTAAAAAACAAACCTTTCATACATTATATTCTTCTTAGGATTCGCATAACTTTCAAATTCTTCTATCACTTTTTCATAATCATCCATCTTTACTATTTAGCCTAAAATTATTATAAATTTCAATATCTTCTTCGCCCATTACATTTAAGAGAATGGCAACTTTCACTTTGTTTTCTTTAGTTACATTATTTGTGGCAACCATATATCTGGACATGAGTATTAAAAGGGCCAATCTCCAAATTTGTTGCATTTGAGTTATAACCGTCAATGAAATGCTGTAGTTGAATATTACCGATGCAAAAAAGGCCAATCTCCAACTGGTAGCGGTTTTGATGTTACCATTTTCACTATAGGGCTTATCTCCACAGTAATTTAGAATTAAAAGGGCCAAAGTGGGCATAGGACCTTCCAAAGTTACGAACTGTTAATTCAAAAGGGCCAATGTCTTGTGGAGATTGGCCGTTTTAACACAGTTCTCAGCATGGAGATAGGCCCACTCTTACTGTCTATTCAATTTGTATCAATACTAAAACATAACCTCTAAATTTAGTGTTTACGTGTGGTGTGTGATGCTTGGTGCATTTGTGTTCTTCCTTTGAGAACAATGTATTCAGACAGAACTAAAAAACTTTTATCTTTAATCAACTTTTCTAATAATGAAAGACATGGTAAGTTGTATTGTTAAAATAAAGAAATAGTCTATAGTAACTACTAATTTTATTATTGGCTGTTTCAGATCAACCTTCTGTTTCCACCTCTGCTTCTCAAAACAATGTTGTTAGTAATTCCAATAAGATGGCTGTTATTGTAGAAAAATATCACCTATTGATTCATTACCTTCAGATAGTGATGTAAGTAGTGAAGTACTGAATTTTTAACTTCGAAGGCACATTTACTAATTTTATTGTGACAAACGAATAGTGTGTACGTGTCTAGCACATGATATTCATTTAAATACCAAAATGCCTTATAACATAATTCATTGTTTTTAATTCTTATTACTAATTTTCAGGATATGCAGTCCCTATTAAAGGAGCAAAATTCACAAGGTGCATCTTCCATGCAAGTCACTGATATTCAAGATGATGAACGGAATTTTTCTGACTCTGAAATTAATGATGCCGTAAGCAAAGTACCTAAACCCAAACCCTCTTGTAGTTTAAAATTATGGTTGACTATTTTTAGGATACTGGAGCACTACCTAGCGACGAGGAAGCTTCTGACGAGAATGACATTGATTATGTGCCAGACGAAAATATTGATGATAGTGAGGAGATGGATGGAAATACGTTACCGAAAAAAACAAAATCGCGAAAACGCGTAAGAAGAGAGACTGAATGGAAACAAGTAAAACAAAGAAACAGTAAGGCAAAAGGGCAAGAATATACAACTACTAAAGGTCGCATTATAAAGGACAAAGTATTGCAATCACCATGTAAGTGTAAAAGAAAATGTTACACTGTTATTGATGAAGAACAAAGAAAATTTTTGTTTAATGCATTCTACGCGATGGATAGACATGCTCAAGATCAACTTTTATCCGGAAGTATTGAAGAAGGCGTAAAGGAGAGGGAGAGATTAGCAGAAGGAAGACACACTAGCAGGCGACAGTTTTCTAAAAAATATTATTTGAAATGTAAAGGCGGTGACAGAATGCGGGTATGTCAGAAAATGTATTTGAATACGTTTGACCTCTCCATTAAGAAAGTAAGGATTATTTCGGAGAAAAAAAGAAGAAATAATGGCATTTGTCCAGCGGATGGTAGAGGAAAGCATGGGAAGCAACATAAAATAAGTGAATTTGTTAAAGATAATGTGCGTAAACATATTACTGATTTTCCAGCCTACACAAGTCATTATTCACGTGAAAAGACAGATAAGAAATACTTAAGTCCTGATTTGTCTATTTCACAAATGTACAGACTTTACTGCATACAATGTAAGAACTCTGATTTGATTCCAGTTAAAGAATTCCAGTATCGTAAAATATTTAATCAAGAATTCAATCTGTCCTTTCACGATCCGGCTAATGACACCTGTGCGAAGTGTGATCGCTTTAACTTAGGTCTGAAGACTATGGATAATAAAGAGAAAATACAAGAAGATTTAGAAAAACATTTAGATTTAGCTGAAAAAGCATACAAAAGTAAAGATGAAGATAAACAAAAAAGTAAACAAAATCCAAGTTCTGTTACAATCTCATTTGATTTGGAAAAGTGTCTACCGACACCATACTTACGAAATGGTGTGTCATTCTACAAACGGCAACTATGGGTGTTTAATCTTACCCTTTATAAAACAGATACGAGTGGCAATGAGGCAACTTGTCTTTTGTGGAATGAGACAGTAGGAGGCCGTGGTGGTCAAGAGATCGCTTCTTGCATAAGAAAATTTATACTCTCATTAGATTCCGGAAATTCTGATACATTAAATTTTTACAGTGATTCTTGTTCAGGCCAGAATCGAAATATTTATATGACCATAATGTTTTGCTACATTTTGAAGGAGCTTCCGACAACCAGCCCCATAAGAGAAATAAACCATAAGTTTATGGAGCCAGGACACACTCGCATGGAGGCCGACACAATCGATGCTGCAATTGAGCGCGCTAAGAAAAAAACAGCGATGGATATTGAAGTTCCACATGACTGGAGCACTTTTATCAAAACGTCTGTTTATAGGAAGAAACCCATGAACGTGATTGAAATGTCTCAAAATGAATTTATAAATTTTGGAACTTTTCTTAAATCTTCTTTAGTTCATAGGAAAAAAGATGATGACGGAAACTCAATGCCATGGCTGCAAATAAAATGGATGAAATTCCAGAGAGACCAAGAACTTCAATTTTTTTATAAAACGGACATTAACGATAGCGATTTTAAAAAAGTTGATTTGAGACGAGGGTCTTTGAGAAATCGACAAAATCATACTGATTTCAAGTTAGTACCCCTTCATAACCAACCATTACCGATAGCTGATGTGAAACACGATCACTTAATGGAACTTTTACCTTATGTCAGTGACTACAATAAACTATTTTTTCAAAATCTTAAACGGTCATCTGATCTTAATCCTGATGATTTTCCGGCCTTGGAAGAAGAACTTTAAATTTTTTTTGCTAAGGAGTAATATGTAACTGAATGTTTAGAAATGTTCTTGTTTGTTATAGTACCTAATCGAATTCGTTATTTTCATTTTTTTACTATAGGTTTATATTTTGATAGTATATCATAGTTTAACCTTTCGGCAATCGAAATGTTAGTACATTTCATTGTTTATGCCTGTCTTGGGATATACCAGTGAAAGTTATTTTTTTTTGCATAAGTACTTTTATAGCTGATCATTTGTCATGTTTCCTATGTTATCACATTCACCTACATATTAATCATGATAATAATTATTATTATCTATATTTACGGAAAGTTACTGTCTAGTTTACATTGATATTCACAGAAACAAATAAAATATAATAATCTGAGCCGAAGTTCGTTTGAATATTATTCAAGTTACTCCTTTATCCAGCTTACAAAAATTAGAAGCAGGGGTACTATCTCCCCTGAACAAAATTACTAAAGGGCCAATCTCCATCTAAATCATAATTTATCAAAAATTTTGTCCCATCAACAAAATTATAATGAAGACTACTTTCTTTTCAGGCATTTCCCTGATTTTCATTGAAATAGGCAAATATTCAAACATATTCAAAATAGATTTATTACTTGCTGATCACTTAAACACTAATATCTCAAAACAGTAAAAATGGATATTGGCCCTTTTAATACTCAGGTCCAGCTATATTTCAAGCTGTTGCTTAAATTTTTTAAAATTGTCGGCTAAATTGCGTTCAAACTTCATCGGTTTCGGTACCCTTGACTCCATACTTATAAAATTTTTTTTTCTTTTCACGAGCAAACTTAACCTCTCAAAAAGTTCTTTTTAAAATTTGTCCGCGATTATCAACTCGTCGCCATGTTATGTCGGTGTTTAGTATGAAACACACAATTTATTATAATGTTATATTTAGAATAATCATAATTATATTTAACGGGTTAACACAAACTATGTTTTCTAACTAACGGTAACTTATGTATATTATTACCTACTTTGGCCAGTGTTGCCAGTTATCCTATGTTTAGGTTGCCAACTCAGCATGGCACCCAACAGTGTTCCAATACAGCAGATACCACGCTTTATATTGTTGGAGCATATTTTGGGTATCAAAAACCCGAAAATAACAACGAGTATTTACAGTGTTTTACAGATGATGTAACTAACTTAATAAATAATGGCTATTTTAGAAATAACAGGCAGATAAATGTTAAATTGCACGCGTTAATGTGTGATGCTCCAGCCAAAGCATTTGTTTTGTCAGTAAAGCGTCACACAGGTTACAACAGCTGTACTAAATGTATCATTCAGGGGTGTTATATAAATGGAAGGGTGTGTTATCCAGAATGTAAAAGTACTTTAAGAAATGATGATGATTTTAAAAATAACATTTATGAAGATTACCAAGTTGGGTAGACCATCTTGGCTACAATTCCTGGTTTTGGACCTGTAAGTAACGTGACTATTGATTATATGCACCTAGTTTGTTTAGGTGTTGTAAAAAAATTAATTTTCCTGTGGCTGAAGGAAGGTCCTCTCGCAGTTAGGTTATCTTCTCGTCAAGTAGATGTAATATCTCATGCATTGCTTTCATTAAAAAATTTAATGCCTTGTGAATTCGTTCGAAGACCACGATCTATTAAAGATTTTCGCCAGAGGAAAGCAACAGAATTTCGGAACTTTCTTTTATACACTGGGCCTGTGGTATTGAAGGATGTGCTTAAGCAAGATGTATATACTCATTTTATTGCTTTAACAATAGCTATAACTATATTAGTAAGCCCAACATTGTATCAGCAATTTATTAGTTATTCTGAAGATTTGCTGCATTATTTTATTAGTAGCTTTGGAATTATATACGACCAACATTTTATGTCCCATAATAAGATAAAACATTGACTGCTCAAACTACTAGCTTTAATTGTTCAATAAATGAATCATTTTTTATTAAATTCGATACTATATGCGATAACTGTTGTTTATTAAATGATGGTTCATGCATTACCATTGAAAATATAAAAGAAGATAATAATTGTGTGGTATATGTGGAAGGAAAAATGATGAAGGACCTTGGGAGTTTCTTTTTAAATTATGATTTCACACAATTTGGTATTAAAGTTGTATGTGATAAAGCTCATCATAGTCGTTGGCTTCTAACAGAAGTAAAATGTAAAGTATGTAAATTGCCATACCTAAACAATTATGTCATTTTTCCATTAATTCATACTAATTAATTGTGCATTATGTAAATATAATATATATATATATATATATATATATATATATATATATATAACACACACACACCACACGCACGCACGCACCACGCACTCACGCACTCACGCACTCACGCACACACCACACACACACACACCACACACGCACACACGCACACACGCACACACACACACACACACACCCACACACCCACCCACCCTTATAGGTTGGTATTACAGTTATTTCGGTTACTGTTATTAATACTTACTTGTATGCGCCGTTTAGTAACTTCAGTACATTTGATAGGCCTAGTGAGATACGATTTTCGGTTTAATATGAACAAATAGGTATTTGTTTAGCAAAATAATGCGTTTTAATGCAAAAAATCTTTTTAGTTCTTGTAATAACCACAATGACGCATAATGGCAGTATACGCAAATTGTATGTATCGTTGGGAATAACCTACCACCAAATAAAGTTGGCAATTCAGGGATGATATTCAAAATTTTGTACTCAAACTGGCTAGATAAGGATCATCGAGAGGTGTAGGATCACAATAACACCTTAACAGATTTCAGAAAACATCATGAATTTTTAAATGATAGTTTTGGAGAAATACTAAGCCTAAGTGCTGGATTAAAGTTGTGGAGATACACCATAAAAAAACAGTTTTCATATACCTAACTAGATCGGGATGTATATCTGTACTTCTATTAGTAGAGTATGATTTTCTTATAATTAATGTAATAGTTATCGCTATTGTGATCGTCGTCATCTTCATCGTTATCGCCATCGTCCTTGGCCTCGTCCACGTCATCATCATCGTCCTCGTAACAGTCCTTTCTCATTACCGTCATCGTTATGGCCATTGTTATTGTCATCGTTATCGTCATAGTCATCGTCACTGTCGTCGTCGTCATCGTTACCGCTGTTGCTGTAGCTAACGCTATGCTAATGTTACCATTACCGCTACCGTAATCGTTATCTTTATCGTCATTGTCATTGCCATCGTTATTGGCACCGTTTTTGTCATCGTTCTTGTCCTGGTCCTTGTCCATCGTTATCGACATCGTAATAGCCTCGTCATAGTCAACGCCATCGTCATCGTCTTTGTCATCGCAATAGTCATCGTCGTCGTCTACGTCACTATGTTCAGATTATCTTAACCGCTACCGTCATCGTTATCGTCATCTCAATCATCATTGTCGTCGTCATTGTCATTGTTATCGCCATCCCCATTACCATTCTCATCGTCATCGTCACTGTCGTTGTATGAAAGTTAAACCCAAAATTCAAAAGAGGACATGCATGCATATCAACACGTTTTTCATATATCAAACTAGATCCGGGTTTATATCAGTACTTCTATTGAA
The DNA here is from genome assembly GCA_036346205.1 of Vesta saturnalis. NCBI lineage: Eukaryota > Metazoa > Arthropoda > Insecta > Coleoptera > Lampyridae > Vesta > Vesta saturnalis. Next base: position 118,512 of record JARFJB010000667.1, read on the forward strand.
GAGAATGATTTTGTTTTAATTAATACAATAGTTATCTTTTGTGATCGTCGTTATCGTCCTCGTCGTCGTCAACATCATCGTCATCGTCATCGTGCGCGTCGTCATCGTCAACATCATCGTCATTGTCATCGTCATCGTCATTGTCATCATACCGTCAACATCAACGTCATCGTTGTCGTTGTCGTTGTTGTCTTCATAATCAACACTTTTTTGAAAGAAACGATTTTTCAATATATTTGAATACTGGTATTGTTACATATTTCATGATTTAATTCTATTACATCGAAATATGTGAAAACTATAAGCAGTACACTATTTCACCTTTTTTATTTCATTGTATAAGAGGTCTTTTATTTTTTTCCATGGTCTCTTTATACTTAGTTTTGCCTCACTTTTCTCAATAAACTTTTCGATGTCTTGTTTTCCCGGCAAGAGTTTGCTAGATATATAATTTTTAAAGTAATTAAATACGATGGTTTTATCTTCGATCTTCCATGGTACCCTTGCAACGGTTTTCCTTGCCCATTTTTCCTTGTATTGTAGGGATACGGATCGTGTATTTTCCTTGTCCTCGTCTTTTGCGCTGTGCTTTAAATTGTGTTCGGCTCCTTCTGAATCTTCATCCGTATGATCTAAGCCGTCCGGCACATCTACATATTCGTGGTCTGTTATACAGTCGTCTACCATGATTTCGTCTAAATTTTTGCCTTTCATTTCTTGGTAGTTTCCTTTATCCATATTAAGCAAAATTTTGCTGATTTTTGCTAGTTGCATTGTCTCATCTGCAAGGCGGTAGTACTGCCTATGCACTCGTATATCATGTCCCATAAAATTTGCTAATGCATCGAGTTCGTTGTTTCTTAAGTTTAATAACTGAACGGTTACAGCAACATGCTTTCTGAGTTTGGTGGAGTTTATTGTTTCAGGTGACTCGCACCCGGCAGCATTAGAAAACTTTCTTAAGAGGTGATGTGCCTGGTAATATCCAGCCGTATGTTTTGTGGACGGAAAGAGGTACGGATTGGTCAAGTCTACTCCGCACTTTTCTCTATTTTGTATTATAAGTGAAACATTGGCGTGTATCTCCTCAGTTAGTAAAAGAGGTACACCACGCCCTTTTTTGCCTCGCACAACTAGTCTCATCAGACTTTTTGTAATTTCTTTTTCACCATCGCTTAGTGTATCAAAAATATCTGATTCCGGATTTACGGTTTTTCGATTTTCATATTCGGCTAACTTTATAAACTGCACATCGCCAACTCGTTTTCTATTCAGCATTATTATTCTCACTAATGTGCTTTCTGTTAAAAGTTGGTAGGCTAAGGCATTTGGTTCGTTACATAGCTCCAAAACTGCTTTTTTGCAATTAGCTAACAAATAGTTATGTAGTTTTTGAATATCTTTTGTAATCGGAAGCCTTCTAGGAGCGTTCCAGCGTTTCTCAGCAAGAGTGCGATATGCGTGAGCGTTAACTTCTCGTGGCCATTTTGCTTCCATGATTGCTAAAAATGAATCCAACATGGGCACTTCAAGTTTTAGAATTTCGTCTTCCAGATAATCGCCTTTTAACATTGATACACATTTTCGTACTGTAATTCCAACTTTCAAGGCAAATGATGGTGCCGTAAACGTGTTATTCTCTTGACTATATCCTGCAACTTTATATACAGAATTTTTAAGCAATTGATATCGATTTGGTCTTAAAAGTTGCTTAAATTGGGTTATATTTGAATCTTCCTCTTTTGCCGCCATCAGCACACGACCCATTTCGCGGCACCGGTCAATTATAGTTCTATGGTATCGGGCATCATGCCCCATCCTTGCAAACTCTGTTTGACCGTATTGAATGATAAGTACATCTTGCCTAACTATTCCAAATATTTCATCACCAGACATTTTTGAAAGAATTTTGAGTTTAAGCGGTTCAGAAACAACTGGACCTACTGGTAGCATCATCAAGTTCATGGCTCGGCTGGATCTTGTCTTCTTCTCATTATCTCGATCTTTAAAAGTACATTTTCTTTGATGTTTTGATACATAATTTATCGCAAACATCTGATAACAGTGTTTACAAGGCAACAGCTGCTTGAGGTCTCTCAGCATGTTTGACCTACCCCTTCTTTTAGGAATTATTTCCCCTACCCCAGACTTGATTACGCTTGTATTGCTGATAAAGTTACCTCTATTTTTCAATGATGCTATTAGCTTCTTTCTTTCTTGAGATTTTTTGTTCAAGTTCATTATGTATGTAATTTCTCTCTCATTTGAGTGCATATTGTACCAATGTCTTGGTAGTTTTGCAAAGTATTGCTTACAAAATGTACAAAAAAACTTTTTGTCCCATTTTCTTTTACTGCCACTCGAAATAGTAGCTACTTTAACTTCAGGTAAACATGTTACATTATCATTTAAAGGTAGTTGAACGGGTTCTGGTCGCGGACCTAATTCATTAGGAATAATTTTAGTAGTTTTTGACGATTTCGTATTTTTTGTGAAATGCTTTGCTATCGTAGATTCACGTGAATCTTCGTCTGAGCACGAGGGTATATAGTCCTCGCTACTATACTCATACAAAGAACATGTCTTAATGCTGTCATCACTGTTACACACTTCTTTCGTTGGGGTAGAAGTTAGCGTACCTCCAGGTTTGTTAGACTCACATATATCTAAATTATTAATATATGAAGAACTTAAAGATCTTCTGGATTCACTTTTGTGATTATTCATTTCGGTTGCAGTAACTATTGATATTCCATCTGTGTCTACACTAACAGTTACGTTATTGGCGATTACTGGATTGCACTCCACGAGGCTGTAATCTGGAGTATCTAATTCTACGACGTTTGATGACATTATAGACTCGTGCAGTGGTGGGTGTTCCATATGTAATGGTTTACTGTCATTCGAACTTTCATTTGTGCAAGTTAAATCGGGAATGGAATCTTGAACCAATTCTATGCAAGAAACAACCAAAATTTGAAATCTTTATAGGAGAACTTCTAATTACTTACTTTTCTCATTTTGTCCAATATTTTCTACATCTAGCGCAACATTGCACATTCGCCTCCAAACCCTGAAATTGACCACAATGTACAGACTGTATAATTTAAAGTAAGATATTACCTCTTACAAGGGGCATCACACCCATTGGACACCACCAGATTATCTAAAACAAGGAATGTGTGTGAAAATTTAAATGATAATAAATGTGTACGGGGTAGCATATAGACCTATATAGTAACGATAAAAGAGGAAATAAAGAATATTACAATGTAGAGTACAGCTAACAGAATCTAGCTCAGCGCGTTTATTGCCCACAAGTTAATCAAATTGAAGGACAACGAATATTATTCAAAGTGGCCTATTAGAAGTATGTGAGCGAACAAAAATCCACATCCATTTTAACGGATACAGAAATAAGTTTGAAATAAATAAATAAATACTGTGAAGATTTTCAAATGTGGTGTACATTCCGAAATACCTAAGGTTAACTTCAAAATCTTCGTTTCGACTCTTTTTACTTACTCAATACATAACACTACGTATGTACGCCTAGCGTACACGTCGTCTGTATTGAGTAAGTTATAGTTTCTAGTCGCTTGTCTTTTCATATTTTCTTAAATTGCACACGCTCGTGTGTTCAAATAGAGAGCTCGAGAATAAGTAACACCTTTGCTCACTTGTACTAAAAATAACTATTCTTTCCGTGAAACGCTCCATTTAAATGTATTTTTGTTATTAAATGTTGTTTCTGATTTTTTTAGAAACTAAAGAATATAATAATAACTTAGTGCAAATTTGGTTTATTTTATTAAATAAGTACAAATGAGCGACATTAGCAAGTAAAATCATAAACATTTTACATTTTTGTGAGCATGACAAAAAAAAGTATTAAGAAAAAAACCCTTAATAATGGGCTGCTGCCACACTACTCTTTTTAAGTAACAAACGCTTATTCTAACTATTCGAGACGATTATGTTTATAACGATTTATTATTACGAAAAAAACAGAGTGTCATGAGAGTAGTGATTGAGAATTGACGTAACCTATGTCAAGAAAGAACTTGCAAAGATTTAATCGATTGTAACCTGTTTTACTATAGTTTAGTAACTAAAAAATTCAGTCTCTTCCAGAGAAAATTGAAATTGTGCTCAGATATAGCGAAAATGCATCGCACCGAAAAGTAGCTAGTATTTGAATGCCAAAAATTCTGGTAGCAATGTTTAACAGTCTACGGCTAAGTTTAAATCTTCTAACTCGGTAGAGGATACCTACAAAAAACCCCTAATCCTTCAAAAAATACTGAGTGTTAAATTAAGCGTATGTTTCGATGTAGTGGAATATGAGAATGCAAGTATTGAAGAAGATGCGCAAAGAACAGGCGTTAACCAAAAAAGTGTAAAACATATTTTACATAAATATAAATTCAATAAACACTTTAAAGGAACGTTATTTTAAGACACGCTTAGACTTTTGCTTTTGATTTGAAGGAAAAAGAGACGAAAATATCAATTTTCCTTATGTTATATTTTATGGACAGATGAGGCCACCTTCATATCAAATGGCGTGGTCTTTACGATAGACTGCCATGTTCAATATTATTTTAAAAACCAACGTGGGGTACGGAATTTTGAATGGCCAAATTATTGGACCGTATTTCTTTAAAAATTTAAATTCCTAGAATTACTTACATTTCTTAAATACTGAAATGTTTAAATAAGAGATACTTTGTGGTATCAGTGTTAATCGCGCTAATTCATAAATTAAGGTCTGTTAAAGAAAATCTCATGAAAATAGTTAGAGGCAGTCATTGGACGTCAAACGGAGCAGACTTCGCCTAATCTAATTAGACTCCATTGGGGATTTTTCTTTTGGGGTTTCGTAAGACAAAAAAGTGTATAAACAAACACGTTTTCGCAATGTCGACCATTTGGGAAGTGAGTTATTCAATACCTAATGTATTTTAAACATAAGACCAAAAAGTATCAAAAACTTTGTTAGTGATGTTTCAAGATGGGCAATTATTTGCATTGAACTCGACGGAAGCAGACCAAAATGTAATTTTGTCATTTTGCTTGCTAATGTTCCACATTTGTCCTTATTTAACGAAATAAACTAAATTTGTAGTAAGTTTGATGTAGTGTTATTGTTGTATTTTTTAGTTTCTAAAAAATGTACCTGAAACAACATTTGATAACAAAAATACTTTTAAAAGGAGCGTTTCGCTCAAAAGAAAATATTTATACAGGTTTTCTTAAATTCGAGTAACCTCAAAATGAAAGATTTATTTGGCTGTGATTACATGAGACTTTTTTTTTTGTCCGGATAAAATTGATTTTTTTACAAGAATTTGGATGCTTGGTAAATTGACGACACAAACCACCTACGATAACGAGTTGGAAGGACGAATTTTTTATCTAGTGGTTTGTAAAATAAATTTACCAAAAAGAAACCAAATTAGAGTTTAAAAAATGAAATTTTACATAGCGGCTTATAGGATTTTTTATACATGAATTAAATTATCGCAGTAAAATAATGACAAGATTTGCGCTGACATATACGTGTGACAGAAATAAAATGTTTTTTTAACCCCCTGGCGCAATACTAAACAAAACTTACCTTCATTGATGTGGTTTTCTATTTTATACGAAGAAGAAGTGGAAACTGTGCTAAGTAATTCTTCTTCCAAATATTGACGCACGCACTGAGTAGGCACAGTGGTAGAAATGCATTGTAAATTCTCCTTGTAGAGTTGAGACGTTGGTAAACATTCAGTGCTTACACACTGTATATTAGTGTTGTTTAAGTCTATAAGTACAGATAGAGGTGGGCCTTCACCTAGCGTAACCATTGAAACATCTTGTATATCATTGTCAGAGATTTCTGGGGTAGGTAACGTTTCCTTAAATGTAAGCTCAGTATTTGCTATAGGAAATTGATGCTTCTCTGTCTTAATACATTTTTGAAGTATGCCGTCGCGTTTGCTTAGTGGCAGCTTCCTCGTGCTACTTTGTCCGAAATATTTCTTTACTCGTTGGCTCTGTGTTCTCCTACCTCTGTTACCTTGCCTCATTTGGTATTTAGTGCCTTAAAAATAACTAATTAGAAAAACAGAAAAATATGCTACAGCTAGTATATTAGTATAAGGTAAACAATTGCAAAATAATTACTGATAATCATGAGTGATTAGGTGCAACATAATAACTGGTAACTCACCTGTAGGATCCTTAGCAACGGATATCACTTCATCATTATAATACTCTTTAATTTTCATAACCATGTCTTTATCTAAAAATAAAAAATTCAATATGATGTTAAGTGTTGACAAATATAATTCTACCACCAGTTGAAATTATTTGCACGTCATACCATCTACGATCGGATGGCCACAACGCCTTACTCTTTCCAGAATAATGTTTAAGATGGGAATCAGCACACACAAGAAGTATGTCGTCCTCTACAAATTTGACTAAATGCCATTTACCTACAGAAATTTAAAACCATGTAGGAAAAATTATTACAGCAAATAAATGTACTTAATACAATAAAGTTATTTAACAGAATGATGATATAACTTACCTTTAGATTCCATTTCTTACATTTATCACTTAACAAGACAAAATACACAAATGTATAGTTTGAATACGTTAACCTTCGGATATAAAGTGATACTAAACAGTATTCAGCACTAACGAAACATATCTTGTTCAAAGGGAGCTAATCATCATATATAGCAGACACATTTATTATTATCCGAAGTCCTCTTAAGATCGACTTAATTCTTAGGCATTTTCAAACCAGACATCACTATGTACATCTAAATTTGGCGGGAAATGTTATTTTGTATCGTTTTCTTTATTTGGAATAGTAGATTTACTACCACTACATTAATTTCAATATCAGTTTTGCAAAGTCAAAAACGGTTCTTAAATTTCTCTGAAACAATCCTAAGTAAAAAAGGAATTATTTTCAGGTAGTTATCGTTATCGTCGTTATCGACAAAAAGGCGAGTATATGTTTAGAGAAGGTAAAAGCTACCGAATTCAATTAAAAAAGTTTCTAATTAATCAATAATCAAGTAAAAAGCCGAGTCTAGTAGATTTGCTTCTGATAAATATAAATCATTTAAGCCCTCATGAATAAATATTGAAATTTTTACGTTATCCGTTTTAAATATTTGTTTAAAACTAATCACGAGTCGTTCGGTCGATTTACCATTGATTTTGTTGTATGAATGTCTATCGTAAACATCTGAGGTTTCGTCATTTACAAACTAAGGATGTGTATCTTTCTTTATTATTATTATTATTATTATTATTGTTATTATTATTATTATTATTATTATTATTATTATTATTATTGAAAATTTTGGATTGCCAACAATATTATCCTTTTTTTTCTTTTTTTTTTCTTCTTTCTTTTAGCGTCAAATATGTTTTTGTTATTAATTGATTTATGTGTAACGTGTGAAATGTGTAAATACGGGAACCGGCTGATAAGTCTTGAAGACTTAGCTGGACCCAAAATTGTAGATATTTAGATAAATAAATCATTCGTGGCTTTTAACTACAGAGCAGAAAATGCTTTCTGTAAATATATTGTACTTTGAATATGTGCTAAATATCTTTCAATGCTTTCGGTAGGCAGCGGAATGAAGATATGAGAACCCATATAGGTTGGTGTATTTTCCAGTTTTCATTCATTGAATTTACTTCTAGATTTTTTGAAGCATGGAATAATAATAAAACATTTCGTGTGTTTTTATACATAAGATGTCTAGCCAGGACCAAGATTTGTCAATAATTAAAAAAAAACTGTTATACACAACAGTACTGAGGACCATGTATAGAAAGTTGAAGGGTCCACGTACTGAGTGGTATTGCTTGCGTGTTTTCTGTAAATATATTGTACTTTGAATATGTGCTAGATAACTTTCAATGCTTTCGGTAGGCAGTAGAATGAAGATATGAGAACCCATATAGATTGGTGTATTTTCCAGTTTGCATTCATTGAACTTACTTCTAGATTCTTTGAAGAATGGAGTAATAATAAAACGTTTCATGTGTTTTTGTACACACCATGGCTACCGAGGACCAAGATTTGTCAATAATTTAAAAGGACTGTTATACACAACACTACTGCGGACCATGTCATTATAGAAAGTTGTAGGGTCCTCGTACCGACTGTTATTGCTTGCATGTTTTCTGTAAATATATTATACTTGATAACTCTCAATGCTTTCGGTAGGCAACTGAATGAAGATATAAGAATCCATATAGGTTGGTGTATTTTCCAGTTTCCATTCATTGAACTTACTTCTAGATTCTTTAAAGAATGGAGTAATAATAAAACATTTTGTGTGTTGTTATACATACCATGGCTACCGAGGACCAAGATTTCTCAATAATTTAGAAGGACCTGTTATACACAACAATACTGAGGACCATGTCACTACAGGCAGCTGTAAGGTCCTCGTACCAATTGAAATTGCTTGCATATTGTGTACCTATCTGGGAACAATCAGAAATTTTTAATTACTCTCAGGAAATTGTCTTATTGCTCTAAATGAGTTTGCTGTAGATATTATCTGCACTATGACGAAATCCTACATGATTTCCTTCAACGTTTACACAGTTCAAGCAGAAGTTGTCAGATAATGCATATCCTGGCGAATTTGTTGTTTGCGATGTTAAGGTTCGTATTACGGGTATCTAATCGTGTAAAAATTATGGTTTTAAGAACTATAATTCAGTTATGAAATCTAACAAAGTCTAAAGACAACAGTTTTATGAACAAATTACTGAACTAGAATTCAAATCCCTATAATGGTTTAATGCACCAACTCAAATTTTAGCTACACTCAAATTATGAGAATTTTGAAAGATATACAGCAATAAGTGAGCCTCTATATCTTCGTTCTCTAAATTATAATACTGTGTAGAATATTTACAAGAAATGAAGAATCAAAATGCGACTAATAAAATAAAT